>JAJIYU010003984.1:0-25419 GCA_030144865.1 Tinospora cordifolia
GCCCATGGTTAAGTCCACTGTTGCGACAGTTGTTATAACAGTGGATGCAACAGTGGTTATGTCCACAAATGGTTAAGTCCAAGTTAACATGCGGGGGTCGGGGTGTTACAAAGGGTTCAATGGTGGCGGATGATGAAAGAAATAAGTACTTGAGCCCTAGGTCTTAGGTTCAAATCTCTGCGTAGGCGAAAGAAAAACCCTAGGGGGCAGGGAACAGTACCTTGTGACTAACATGCCATGACGTGGGCCCTACGGTGTGGGTACGAGTGCCGGTAGGATTGGTTAGAGCAATACCAAGCCCAGATAGATTGTCCTAGGAGACGGGTAATCGTAACATTACCTTCTGGGAAGATCTTTAAAATCAATGGGGATATGCAAAGACTACCAAGGAGTCCAACCCTAACTTTGCTGAATTGTTTGAAGCAGACGGATGAGTTTGAGGAACTCTCTGAAGAAGAACCCACTGACTTGAAGAACATTCACGACCTAGCTATAGTCAATGAGTACGAGGATGTATTCCCAAATGACTTACCTGGACTACCACCAGCTAGAGAGTTAGAGTTCAAGATTGAACTTCACCCTGGAACCAACCCTATAGCCATACCTCCTTATAGAATGATGCCAGTAGAACTAATTGAGCTGAAAACTCAACTGGACGAGCTCAGGGAGAAAGGTTTCATCAGGCCGAATGAATCACCCTGGGGAGCCCCAGTACTATTCGTGAAAAAGAAAGATGGTTCCTTGTGACTGTGTGTCAATTACCGAAAGTTGAATCAAGCTATAGTAAAGGATAAATATCTTTTACCAAGGATTGATGACATATTTGATCAATTACAAGGAGCCACTTATTTCTCTAAAATTGATCTTAGGTCAAGATACCATCAGCTGAGGATTCGAGAGTGTGACATTCACAAGACGGCCTTTAGAACAAGATATGGACACTTCAAGTTTATCGTGATGCCCTTTGGTTTGACCAATGCCCCGACGGCCTTCATGGATTTGATGAACTGAGTGTTTAGACAGTATCTTGACCAATTTGTGGTGGTATTCATAGATGACATCCTAATCTACTCCAAGTCAGAGGTTGAACATTTAGAACACTTGCAGATAGTGTTGGAGACACTTAAAAAGCATCAATTATATGCCAAGTTCAACAAGTGCGAGTTCTGGATGGAAAGTGTCAAGTTCCTAGGCCACGTTGTATTAGCAAAAGGTACTACTGTAGACCCAGAAAAGGTAGAAGCCGTCATGAACTGGAAGCAACCCAAGACAGTAACAAAAATCAGAAGTTTCTTGGGCTTGGCAGGCTACTGTAGAAGGTTCATTAAGGACTTCTCTAAGTTGGCAGAACCTATGACTAAGTTGACCAAAAAAGGAGTTAAGTTCCCGTGGGATGAGAAATGTGAATGATCATTCCAAGAACTGAAGACAAGATTGACTATGTCTCCTGTTCTAGTCACCGCAACTCCTAGTGTTACTTACACACTCTATACTGATGCTTCGCTGAGTGGACTTGGAACAGTGTTGATGTAGGAAAGACAAGTAGTCGCTTATGCTTTGCGACAACTAAAGGTCTGTGAGAAGAATTACCCTACTCACAACCTAGAATTAGCGGCCATTGTGTTTGCCCTGAAGATTTGGAGACACTACCTTTATGGTGAGAAATTTGAGTTGTTTTAGATCACAAGAGCTTGAAATACATCTACACCTAGAAGGAGTTGAACCTCAGGCAACAGAGATGGATGGAGTTCTTGAAAGACTATGATTTTCAACTACACTACCATCCGAGGAAAGCCAATGTAGTGGCTAATGCCTTGAGTAGGAAGTTCAACAAACAAGAGGAAGAGAAAGGCCAGATGTACCAGTTGATCGAAGATTTTAGGTTGGGTGTAAACCTTAACAAGAAAGAAGCTGATCTTTACAATATGTCTTGCCAACTGGACCTATTACATCATATTAGGGATGAAAAGAGGCAAGACAAATGGTTTGCTCAACTAATTGAAGGAGTCATACAAGGAAAGCATACTAACTTTAGGATGGATGCTAAAAACATCCTAAGACTCAGGGAAAGGATATGTGTACCTCAGCAGGGACAGAGCAAGCAAATTATACATGATGAAGCTCACCAACTAAGTATACCATGCACCCAGGCGGGGATATGATATACCAGAACCTCAAGAAAACCTACTAATGGAGAGGAATGAAGAGGGACGTAGCTAAGCATGTCTCTGAGTGCTTAACATGTCAACAAGTGAAAGCGGAACATCGGAAACCTTCTGGAATGTTACAACCACTCCCTATCCCTGAATGGAAGTGGGATAACATTGCCATGGATTTCATCAATGGTTTACCCAAAAGCTAAAAAGGAGAAGACACTATTTGGATGATAGTGGATCGTCTCACCAAAGTGGTTCACTTCTTGCCAATCAGATCCATAGACCAAGTTAGTAAGGTGGGAGAAATCTATGTAAAAGAAATCGTCAGGCTTCATGGTGTGCCCACGACTATCATGTCTGATAGAGACACTCGCTTTACTTCACAGTTTTGGCAGAGTCTACAAAAGGAAATGGGTACTAAACTCACCATGAGTACGACATTTCACCCTCAGACGGATGGTCAGTCTGAGAGAGTTATCCAGATTTTGGAAGATATGTTGAGGTCTTGTGTTTTAAACTTCAAGGGGAATTGGAGCAAGTACTTATACTTGGCAGAGTTTGCCTATAACAACAGTTATCCGGCAAGCATAAAAATGGCTCCATTCGAGGCTCTCTATGGAAGACCCTGCAGATCACCTACCTGTTGGGCTGAACTTGAAGATCAAGTATTAACAGGGCCAGACATGGTGGAAAAAACACGCAACCACGTCAAGTTAATACAAAAGAGACTGACTACTGCACAGAGTCATCAAAAGAGCTACACTGACAAAAGGAGAAGACCATTAGAGTTCCAAGTTGGGGACAAAGTATTTTTGAGGATCAGTCTTCAAAAGGGTATCAAAAGGTTAGGATTCAAAGGGAAGTTATCTCCAAGGTTTGTCGGACCCTTTGAAATACTTAGAAGAATTGGGAAATGTGTTTATGAGTTGGACCTACCAAACTAGATGACTTCAGCACATAACGTATTCCATGTATCCATGTTGAGGAAATATGAACCTGACCCCTCTCACATCATTCACTTGGAGGAAGTGAATATTCAAGATGATGCTACCTACGAGGAAATAGCAGTTAGAATCCTTGACCACAAGGTACAGAATCTAAGAACAAAGGATATCCCATTAGTGAAGGTACTGTGGAAACATCACGGGGTAGAAGAAGCCACATGGGAACTTGAAAGCGAAATGAAGACCAAGTATTCACATCTATTCACGAGGAATACCTAAATATGTACAAATTTCGAGAATAAAATTTTTCTAAGGAGGGTAGGTTGTAACATCTCAAAAATGTGTATGAAATTTGAAAATTTATTTAGAGAATCATACGAAATTGACGGATGAAAAATTTGGTAAGTCCCAGTTTAGTCAAATAAGGAATAAAATCAATTTAATGGATTTTTGGAAGAAAATATATGAATATAATGTATATCATGGGATATCATAGCCAAAAATACAAGGATATGTGTATTTTTTTATAAAAAACAAGATTAGAAAGTCAATTTGGATTAAAACTTGGCAAAAATCCGAAAATAGAACATGAAATTCAGCTGAAAATCATATAAATATGACTCAAACTGCATCCAACAGTTGCAAATTGTCTATCTGAATCCGATCTCACGATCCGACAGCCACAAGATGATCCGCACCAACACCCAAGCGCACAAGATAACGAAGATCAAACGGACAAAGATGATCAAGGACGATCGGACGATCGCGATCAAAGTTGCGAAATCCTGATCGCGAAGTCGCACAGTGCTACTCCGTGTGCGCAAATCTCGACCCTCCGATCTGATCCATGTGCGTGTCTCGAAGATGATCCGATGTGACGAAAAAAAATGCAAAAAAATAGATGAGAAATTCACCAAAAATTACCGAAAAATCGAGATAAATACCAAAACTGATTTTTAAATTCTAAAAAATTACTCATAAGTTTCTATTTTTCCCCCTTAGAAAATCTATGTAAACCCCTCTAGGCTCTCACTTCCCTCATTCCAAAAATATGAGTTGAAATTTCCTCTTATTTTCTCTAAGCCCTCTTCTTGGCACCTCTTCTCACATTTCTTTCCTCTCTCTTGGGAGTGAGAAGTTTTTCTCTTGGGTTGGGAAATTAATTTGGGTGATCTTCGTTGGTACTAGTACGTGGGGGAATTGCTGCAGAAATTTCTGAAGAAAGCGTCATAAGGTAGAAGTGATTTCTAGAACACCCTTCTGTTCTTATTTAAATTTATGGCATACTCATTGTTTGTGTGTTTTTCACTGAAATCAAAGATTTTCAATTTCAGTTTCAGAATTTTAAAAGTTTATTTCAATTTTTCAGTTTTGATTCATGTTTAAGCAATTATATCATCCATGCGATGTTAGTATCATGATTAGGCTTTTAAATTTAAGTATGATGCATGTTTTATGCGTGTTTCATGAATTGATTGTGTATATTCTGAATTTTAGTTTGATTTCATATTCTGAAATTTATTTTATGAGGTTATGATATGAGAGTTAAGCTAAGACGATGGTGATAGTAACCACGTACCATCATAGTGGTCAAGGCGACGTTATAGATGTTTTTTTATATGAGTTAGTTCATATGGTTTTCAGACCTAAGTACTTGGGGTCGCGTACCACAGTACCTTGTGAGTCACCACGTGTAATGGGTTGATGCCGACACATGCCACGAACGGGTTGATGTCGAGTGGGCCCCGTGTACTTAGTTAAGAGCATCAAGGGATTAAAGGTCTTTTTAGTCTGATACTCGATTTGAACAAATTGTTGTTTGAAACGCCTAATGATTGTTAGTGTTTGAATTATGATTGTGTTATGAGTTTGAATATGAAAGATGGTTGTTTGAAAAGGATCCACTAGGTTATGTGCTAACTCCTTCCTTTCTTATTTTTTTCAGGAACGTGAAACCTATGAAGCAGTTGAACATGGATAGTTCTTAGAAAGTTTCTACCTTATTATTTTTAGAATTTTTAAGGGCATGTTGCCCAAAGTTTAAATTTTTTGTACTGAAAAGTATTTTGAAGTTTTTCACTGTAATAATTAGTTTTTTGGAAAAGTTTTGTACTTTCAATTTTTTCTATTATGAATAAAATAGTTCGAATTTCTTTATCTCTTTTAATTTGCCTTCATTTTATTAAAGTAAAAATTTTGTATTCTTGAATTAGGCACGAGATATTGAAAAAGAGAAGAACGAGTGTGTGTCACTTCTAAAGTAACACCGGCCCGACCCTGTAGTTGGTTAAGTCCACTGTCAAGAGAATGGTGATTATGTCCAATACTTAAAGATACGGGGGTTGGGGTGTTACACACAACCTCCCCTCCTTGCAAGAAATTTCTTCCTCAAAATTTACAGTAATACAGATAATACATGTCAAGGAGCAACACTCATCAGCTTAGGGTAGTGGCAGATCATAAAATCCTCAGTCTCCTATGTATCCTTCTCAGCACCATGGAATTGCCAGTGCACTCGTACCATCGATATCTCCATGTTGTGCAACCTCTTTGCAGCACGGTCTATGATGGCCACAGGCACCTCATCAAATATACAGTCCTCTCACAGCTCAATATGTCTCCAATCGATAATGTGCAAGGGATTGGGGTGATATTTCCTCAACATAAAAACATAAAATACATTATGCACACCCGATAATTGTGGCGGTAATACTAGCCTATAGGCAACGGGGCTTATCCTCTCAAGGATCTCAAAATGCCTAATATATCTCGGTACAAGCTTCCCTGAAATCCCGAAACGTTTTTGCCCCTTGCGAGGCAAAATGCGGAGGACATGGTCACCAATATCAAACTCAAGGACCCTTCTGCAGTTATCCGCATAACTCTTCTGTCAGTCCTAAGCAACCTTCATATTATGTCTAATCCTCTGTATCTGTAACACCCCAGGCCCCACTGTGACGATATTGTCCCCCGTTAGACACGCCCAGCGTGGGGGTTTTGTTCCTAGTATGTGAGCCTAGCTCACACCCAAAAGGCTTCGTCACAAGGTCGTTACCTGGGCGCACTTATGAACCAGGGATCCCCTTGAGGTCCAGCCAATGTGGAATTATTCATCCACCCCCCTTGGAGGCATCTCATCCTCGAGATGTGGGTCCCAGGTTCGAATCTCTGCGGAGGAGAAAGAAAACCTCAAGGGGTGGGGACAGTACCTGGTGAGTCACCACATCCACTGTATGTGGCCGGGGTGTGCGGTGTGTCCGACCTATGTGGTGTGACAATAAAAAGATGTCTTTTTATTGTAACAACCTACCGCCACTGCCACTGGGACCCACACCCACGTCATGGCACGTCATGGCTCGTCATGGCATTGTTACACACAAGGTATTGCCCTCGCCTCTAGGGGTTTTGTTTCACCTCCGTGGGATTCGAACCTTGATTCTGGGGGTCAAATACAAAGTTTTGCAAACTCCCACTACCATTGAATTATACTAGCTCAATGGTAATGGGAGTTCGCAAAACTTTGTATTTGACCTCCAGAATCAAGGTTTGAATCCCACGGAGGCGAAGCAAAACTCCTAGGGGCAAAAACAATACCATGTGAGTAACAATGCTATGATGAGCCATGACGTGCCATGACGTGGGTGTGGGTCCCGGTGGCAGTGGCGGTGGGTTGTTACAGTATCTTCTCATTTTGTTCCTGTATGAACGCAAAGCCTAAGACTGCTCTATCACCTATCTCAGACCAGCAGGCGGGAGACCTGCATGGTCGACCATATAACGCCTCAAATGGCGCTATCCCAATACTCAAGTGATAACTGTTATTATAAGCAAACTCGCATTAAGCCAAGTGATCCACCCAGCTACCACCAAAATCCAAAATACAAGACCACAACATATCCTCAAGGATCTTGATCACACGCTCAAACTGGCCATCAGTCTGTGGATGGAATGTTGTACTAAGACTCATCCTCATCCCCAACTGAGTCTGCAATGCCTGCCAAAATCGGGATGTGAACCTTGCGTCTCTGTCAGACACAATGGATAGGGGAACCCCGTGGAGCCTCATAATCTCCCTGATATAAAGTTGGTTCAATCTCTCCACTAAATCCTTAGTATGCATGGGAAGAAAGTGGGCAGACTTCGTCAAACGGTCCACAACTACCCAAATAGCATCATGTCTCCACTGTTTACGAGGTAGTCCTGTAACGAAGTCCATAGTGATGTGCTCCCACTTCCACTCCAGGATAGATAAGGGTTGTAAGGATCCACCGAGTTTCTGGTGCTCAGCCTTGACCTGCTAGCACATATCACATCTTTGAATGAAGACTGTTATATCTCGTTTCATCCCGGGCCACCAATATATTCGTTTAGCATCTTGGTACATGTTATTGGAGCCCGGATGAACCGTATATCTCGATCGGTGTAGTTCCTCGAGTACACTGCGCCTCAGACTAGCATCATCTAGTACTCGTAACCGTCCCCTGAACCTCAGTGCTCCTTGTGAATCTAGTGACCACTCTCCTCAAGAAGTGTCATCTGCCCAAGCCCTAAACATATCATAGAAAGTATCATGATGCTGCCCCTTCGTGATCTCCTGAATCTGAACTGGTTGGGATGTAATCTGTGTACTAACTCTGGCCTTAGTAGATGACTCATGGATACTCGTGATCGAAGCATAATCAAGCATCATCCACTCATGGGACATATATCTCGCCACGTATGTAGTCTCGACCCATTTCCTACTCAAAGCATCAGCCACTACGTCAGCCTTCCCCGAGTGGTACTCAATAGTGAAATCATAGTCCTTCAACAACTCCATCCATCGCCTCTATCTCATATTCAGATCCTTTTGTGAGAACATATACCGAGGCTCTTGTGATCCAAATAGAGCGTGAAACACTGTATTTGGAAAGGGTAGTTCCTCTCATGATCCTTCAACTGTCGAGAGGCAAAAGCTACTACCCGATCATCCTGCATCAATACACAACCCAAGCTTATCTGTGATGCGTCAGTATATATGGTTAGCTCTCGACTGGGCTCTGGCAACACTAGTACTGCATCCAATGTCAATCTCTACTTAAGCTTAAGAAAGGTTTCCTCGCACCTATCAGTCCATACAAAAAGAGTATTCTTCTTGGTTAGCTTCGTCATCGGAGTTGCAATCCTCGAGAAGTTCTGGATGAAACGACGATAATAGCCTACTAAACCCAAGAAGCTACGGATCTCCGTCACTATGGTAGGTCTTGGCCAACTGATAACTGCTTCAACCTTAAAGGGATCCACAGAGATACCCTCATCTAATCACGTGACCCAAAAATCAGACCTCTAATAGCCAAAACTCGCTCTTGCTTAACTTAGCATACAATCTATGTTCTCTCAAAGTCTGTAGTGCGATCCTCAAGTGTTCGACGTGCTCTTCGTGAGACCTTGAATAGATCAAGGTGTCATCGATGAAGATAATCACAAAGGTGTCGAGGTATGGCCGAAAAACTCTCTACATGAGGTCCATAAACATAGCTGGGGCATTAGTCACGTCGAACGGCATGACCAAGAACTCATAGTGCCCATATCTAGTGTGAAACGCAGTCTTCTGCACATCTTCCTCCCTAAGCCTCAGCTGATGGTACCCAGATCTTAGATCGATCTTCGAAAATACCTTGGCACCTCTAAGCTGGTCAAATAAGTCATCGATACGCAGGAGGGGATACTTGTTCTTGACTGTCACCTTCTTCAGTTGCCGGTAGTCAATACATAGGCGGAGGCTCCCGTCTTTCTTCTTCACGAACAGTACCAGAGCACCCCAAGGTGGCACACTGGGAGAGATGAAACCCTTACTCAACAACTCTTCCAACTGGACCTTCAACTCGTGTAACTTCTTAGACGCCATGCAGTAAGGAGGAATCGATACAGGTCGTGTCCCTAGAATGATCTCGATGATAAAGTCGATCTCCCGCTTAGAAGGTAAACCGGGCAGATTTTTAGGGAACACATTAGGGAAATCCCTGACAACTTGGATCTTATCAATAGACGACCGTGTCGGTGCCTCCTCTAAGGTCATCATACCAGCTAGGGTATCCATCTCATGCTGCATCACTAATCGGCCCTGAGTACTCTGCCTGTCAGTAGCTCTACCCTTAAAGACAATAGTGGGTTGGCCTGGAATCTTAAACACAACCCTCTAAGCAAAACAATCGACCTATGCGTGATATGCAGCCAGCCAATCCATACCAAGTATGGCATCAAACTTAAGAAACTCCAACACTCGGAGATCTGCTACAGTCTCAGGTCCCCCAACTTAAGCACACACCTCTCACAGATCATGTTGGGGTAGATGCGCTCGCCAGCGACAGTATTCAACATCAACCAAGTAGAAGCCCTAACTAGTCTAAGTTCTAGTCTATCCACAACACATCCAGAAATGAAGGACAAAGTAGAGCCAGCATCAATCAATACATAAACAGATGAATCATAAGGCAAGACAGTACCTTCCACCAAGGTCCTCATTGAATTCGGGTCAGGCTGGGTAACGGCCTGTGCTCTATCTCTGATAATCAGGGCGGAAGAGCTAGGACCTACTATAAGAGTCGAACACTCAGCCTTCTTGTGTCCTACCTGTCCACACTGATAACATGTAAGTGGTGGGCTATGTCCTCCCTAATAGCTCTGAATCTACCCACGGCCTCTGCCTCGGCCCTTGAAAATGTGTTCTACTGTTCTGCTAGTGGTTGTGTCTGTATAGGGGTAGCTACAAGTGTTACTGCCTGTGTGGCAGTTTCGCTAGGAGTATCATTCGACTATGTCTCATAATACTTCCTCTCTCTCTGCCTCTACTGACGACCACAGCCTCGGTAACCTCCAAACCCACCTCTGTGTGATGGTTGAGTCTACGATGCGGCCTGCTGCTGTGACTACTACTGAGGGGCACTGCTCGGTACAGCAGAAACCTTAGGTCACTCATCCAACTCGGCAATCTCGTACCATAAGGCCTCTCTCTGGACCTCCTCTAAAGTCTGGGCCCTTGATGTAGAAGTCGTCTATCTAATAGCGACTGTCAGCCCCCGTCGATAGAATCTGGCCCTCTTACTCTGCTCAACTATCAACTCCCTGGCATAAGCCTCTAGCTATAGGAACCGATGTGTGTACTCTCTAATAATCATGGTCCCCTGCCGTAGGCTCAAAAACTCCACCTTCTTGCGTTCCCTCTTAGTCTCGGGAACGTAAGCTTCTAGGAACAACTCCTTAAATCTGGCCCAAGTAGTGATCTGACCTTCTATACTCCTCGTGGATCGCCACCATCTAGCAGCCTCACCCTCTATCATATGTGTCAAGAAAAGAACCTGATCTGCCTCAGATAATCGAAGAGTTTCAGCGTTTTTCTCCATATTGAGCAACCAATCCTCGACTGTCTTTAAGCTGATGCCGCCCCTAAATGTCGCAAGGCATAGGTCCATGAAACTCTTGAGAAGTTGGGTATGGACTCTCTCATCTCTCTGTCTATCTTGGGCCAGGGTTGCGGGTGCTACTACTAGTCCGATTGGTGGCTTAGCAGCTGGTGCCATGGGTGGAGCAGGTTGCGCTACTCGGCTCGGCTCTATGCCTCTCAGCCTCCAATCAATCTAACCTCTGCATCAGTAAGGTTGTCTGCGCCTGAGCAGCCTCATTAAAGGCCCTAATCACTGCCTTGAGTCTCTATATATGGCCTCGCCGAGGTGGCATATCTATCTACAGTTTAAATTGGACTGTTGGTTATTCATATATTCAAAATAAACCCGACTCTAAAAGTTTACTGGGTTTATGTTCAAATACATTTTATGATTCCTAGTCCTCTCTTCTTTATTCGAGGACTCGCTTACTTTCGCAATCATTCTGATATCGTCTAGGTTCTCCACTTATTAGTGTTTTCTAGTTCCTTTGAACCTAGGGCTCTGATACCAAGTCTTGTCGAGACCCCTTCTCTAAGCCAAGGGCGGCCCGACCAACACAATGGCCTAACGAACCCTCTCACCAAGACAAGTTCGCCCGACCACGGTTAAGCCCTTTCCAAATCTCATACAATAGACAATATCAGAAAGACTGAAACACTTATAAGCAAAAGTAAGCATCATACAAGCGAAATCATTTTATTACACGTTTGTCTAGTCCAAAATATAAGTTTTAACCATTTACACGAGTACAGAAATGACCAACCTCCAAACAAAAGACCAAGAGAAACAGGGACAGGAATCGTCAGGGAACTAGGTAATCACTACGCTTTTCCCTTTATCAACCACTGTAGAACCTGGAATAATGAAAAAGTAGTGAGCCTAAAATCAACGTGACTTAGTGAGTAGAAAGATCAGCATGTCATCCATAACCAATATTCTAAAAACAATGCATGTATGCATGAGCAATAAAGATGGTATGGCATTCGAAAGCATGGCATAGTGTGAAAATAGTTATAAACAGTGTAACAGTTCCAGAAAACGTCTCAAATCAATGCCAGGTAAAAACACATTCAGGCTAGCTTAACTCAACAACCCAACTTATGGTCATCGCTCGAGTGGGTCCTGAGTCAGGCATATTGGCCACTCTAGCGAGTCGTAAGCTAGGCGTACTCCGAGAATACCCTAACCTCGCGCTCGGTCCTCGAGTGCCATGACTCGAGCGGGTCAAAAACTAGGTCCATTGATCATATGTCCTAACCCCGCGCTCGGACCTCGAGTCTAACCTCAATCACATCAAGTACCCTGACCCCGACGCTCGAACCTCGAGCTTATGGTCTCACTACCGGTGTATATCTACACATCTCAAAATCAATTAGATGTATCTAAATAATATGAAACCATTTAAACCATGTCATTTCACACAAGTTTTATACAAAGAATAAAAGTCACAGAAAACAACTAAATCAGACTACTCACCTCGGGTCCTGTGCATCAATGTCCCATCGACAACCGGCCCAGTCCCGCAGTACTCTCTCGAATCTGCATCAATCATAACTCAAACTCAGTTCTACCCATACAGTGGCCCAATGACTAATCTCACTGTCCCTACTTAGTTTTGATCGACCCAAGCCGTTTCGATCGATCTGTCAAACCTGGTCAACTCTAGTCATCTCTGGTTAATGTGCCCATCTTAGTCAATCTTGGTCAATTTGTGCCCAAATTGGGTCAAACTAGGTCATTTGGTTTAAAATTGGGTCAAAACTCTCAAATTCCAACACTTAGTCAAATTTTGAGTTCTAGGCTCCCTTGCGCAGCAAATTTGTCGATTTTTCTGCGATCAATCAATAAGTCAAATTTAAGCGAAACCCTCCAGATTTTATCAAGACTGCCTAAACTTCCTCCAGAATTTTATTTCATGATTTTTGGGTATCATTTACTAGGGTTTCAAGGTGTGATAATAGAGACTGTAAAAATCTCGTATACCTTGTGATAGGTAGTGACAGTTTGCCTAAATTGACCAACTAATCTATATCAGAATGCTCTGAAATTTGGTAGTCATATTTTATACATACTTAGGGATCTCTCCACCAAATTTCAGCTCAAACTACCAAGGTTTGGTCAGTTAATTTCATCTCAGAATTTTCAGCCAGATTATAGAAAGTTTCTGGGTTCATAATTTTCACTATCTTCCAAACCACAATTATATGGGTTATTTCTTGTGTCTAATTGCAGTATGTAGGTCATAAAATATTCATTCATCAAGAATACTTTGAATCAATAGCATGCAATTAAAAATCATGCCTATCATTCTATCAATCTCCCTGCTGCATTTTAAAGGAACACAAGAAATTATTCTAAGTCCTAGCACTCTAACAAGCATAACATATTTGTAAGTGTAGCAAATCATATACACAAAGGTTCAAGGTCAGATCTTTATACCTTTCTGGAACCTCTACTTTGAGTTCTAAACGACTCTGGTTTCAATCAGAATGGGGATGCCTTTAGGTGCTCCAAATATAGCTCCAAATCTAGTCTCAAACTGATTTATGTCGGCACTGCGATAGTGAGTCTAACAGTTAACAACAATGGCTTATAAAACATATTAAACATTCCAGTTTTTGGTTTCTACCACTTGGACACTTGAATACACATTACAAGGGGTATAATGATGGGTTTTACCTCAGGGACGAGCCTAGAATGGTTCAGGTGTGAGCCTTCTTATAGTTGCTCCAACACTGTTTTGTTACACAGCTGCAACAGTGAGTAGATACCAACGTTAAAGGCTAGGAAATCATATGTAAAGTCTCATTTTTCGTCCTCTAATAACTGGAGGTTAAAGTACTCATGGAATTGAAGAAGATGAACAATTTTACCTCCAAAATGAACTGGAAATGGCCAAGGATTCGAAGCTCCAAAGGTGGTTCTACATAGGCTTTTCTGGTTTTTCTAGGTTTAGACACTTCAAACAACACCTTTTCTCAGGGTTTTCAACTCCAAACGGTTCCAAGATAGAGCAAGCTGCTTATGAGACTTCGTAGGTGGTAGTATACGCTTCAAAACAAGCCAAGATTTCGAGGATTTGGCTAAAAAACGAGAGAGATCCAAGCTTGTGAAGGAGGGTCATAGTTGCTAGAATTTTCTGGGCTTGTGCTCAAAGATGAGTTTTGTTGCATGGGGGAGTGCTTGCGTGGCAAGATGGGGGTGACATGTGGCCATCCAGGTGACTCTCAAGCTCCCATGTTGGATGCCCAGTTGGCAACATTTATTGACCACAATTAAGGCTTTGAGTTGATGGCAAAACCATGGATGCAATACCATGGACTTCCATGGTTTAGCAGCTGAAAAAATCAAAAAATTGCTCAAAAAAAAACGTTGAAATTCGCACCAAAAACGCACAAAAAAAACAAGGGGCTTTCAATTCTAGGCGCTTGGGCCGGCCAGCCTGAGCCTTTCGGCTCGCTGGGGCCTAGGCCAGCTTAGGCCCGATGCCTGGGTCCGCCCAGGCCTCACCCAATTTTTTTTTATTCCATATATATATATACATAATTTCACATTTTTTTCTAAAATCATCAAAAATTGTTTTATCACCTTTTCTCATCAAAATCTTCCATTATACATCAATTTTCATCATTTGTACAATTTTTTTCCTCAAAAATTGGATAATCCACCCAAAATTATATTTTTCTCCCAAAAAATTTATTTATTACTCTAAAAATTTCAAAAATTCAACACTCAATTCCAAAAATTATTTCTGAGCAATGTTGAGTTTTCGGTTCACAGAATTCAATCTTTTTTTTACACTGCTTTGCAATTCTTCGATTCCTCTTGGTCTACTTTCTATTAAAAATTTTGGGCAAGAAAACACACTTTCTTTATAATTTTATATATTTTCTCCTCAAAATCACATTTTTTCCCATTATTTTAATTTTTTTCAATAAATAATTTGAAATTGGAAAATTTTGAGAAAAATTTATATATTTCATTTAAAATTTTCGAAAATACATATATCAAATCTGAAAATTTTTGTACATCAAAACATGGGTCATCACATTAATATTGACGAGCATATAAATCAAAAATTTTTAGTTAAAATTAGATTAAATTAATTATTTTAAATAGCGTGACAAGGCTATTTTAAATTTTTAAAAATTTTTTATCTATTTTTGTTTTCCAATTAAATTGTTAAATCAGATCAAATCCCGCGAGCCCTAAGACGCTTTTCTCTCTCTCTCTCTCTCTCTCTCTCTCTCTCTATATATATATATATATATATATATATATATATATATTGGTACCACATTTTGTACACAACTACGATGGTTATGTAGTACACTACGTGTTACAAAAAATTATATTTTTGTGTGCCTTCTTTTCAATATATTTATGTAAAAGGCAGATATAGCTTCTAATAAAATAATTAAGATAAGATTTAATTCATGACTTTGCTTGGAATTAATGGAAAGTAGGTTATTTTAAGTTATAGCAAAGAATATTTTAATTTTAAAATCACTCTTTTATAATCCATAACAAAAAAAAAAGTCAAAATTAGTCTCTTTCAATCACTTATCTAGTAGTCATTTTTCTCAAAATAAGAAGTTATATACAACCAAGGCTAAATAATTAACAAATGATTCGAACCACATATCTTATCAAACCTTAATCATTTCCACTAAGAAAAAACAAAAAGAAAAGTTTGACTGTTATTGAAAAATAATAGCATTATGGGACTTTTAAACCAAACACTTTGCCAAAAAATTAGTTCGAAAATTATTCAATTATTGTTCTTTTTTAATTTGTTTTTGTTTTATTTTAAGTTTGAAGAATTCATTGAAGAAAGTTTAGTTATTAATGCAATCATGAACGTTTGAAACTTAGCCCAAAACAGTTTTGATGTGTTTTAGATATATTTGCATTTAAATTTGGAAATATGAAATTTTTTATTTTCGACAAAGCACTTGCATCTTTCTCTTACTTTTGTGTTCCTTGTTGACGTTCAAAGAAAGTGCTTTTAGCTCTATATGTGGATGTGCTCTCAACTTTCAAGGGCTGTTGTCTACAAACTTTACCTAACATCTACGCAAAAACGTAATCCAAATACATGGAAAAGTTTCTACAAATTCTAAATTTGAAAACATGTAATTAATTACTATATATATATGACTAAAGACCTTGTTGGAAAGGATATAATCTAATTTACTTTTTTTTTTTCTTTTAGCACATCAAGTACACAATCAGTGCATATTTCTTGCTATCTAGCGAATTGGTGTCCCCTATTTTTATTGGTTTATGTGTACACAAAAGTTAATCCACCATGGATACACCACAGAAGGAACTTTGGTGACACTTCCACTGTGATTGGACCTGAGTCTTCCCGGCCGCATGACCCTACATCACATTGCATATCATTTGATTTTTATTTTCCGTTTGCCTTGGAATTTGACAAGGCATATATAAATTTGGTTTGCGTGGGAATTTTGAGATTCTGAAAACTGTTCTAAACTAAATCAATTTGATTAGTAAAACTATTAACGTTTATTTTTAAAGTCTATATATGATTAGATTGACATTGTGACTATACATATATTAACTGAATCAAAATAATTAATCACATTTTTGTGTATAAAGTAACTTTTATATATATTTATTTAGTTCTGGTTGATAATTTAAAAGAAACTAATTAAAGCATACATAAATGAATCCAATTATGTTCGCTTTGCCTCAGCTCTAAGCACTAATTAAACTGAACTAAACTAAATTGTTAAAACCTACTATATTAAAATGCATAGAATAGTTTTCCTTCAAACCCTACTAGTTTTGATTAAAGTACTAGCTAGAACCAAATAATTGATGACCAACCTATACTACATTAAGTCTGAATCTAAATCAACTAATCCCAATTAAGATTTTCTGGTTCAAACCCCCAGCACATCTTCTGAGATGGCCCTAGCTAGGGTCTCCAAGTTTCTCCTTTCTTTATTTTGAAATTCAAAAGGAGAGTATAAGTACTACAGCCACAACATGTTGTCAAATCATCTTTATGACCATTGACAAAGACAAATATAAGCAATATTTGTGAAACCCAACAAAGCATAAATTATATATATATATTACTGTTACTTTATCTCAAGGGTCACGACCTATGCCCCCTTTTCTTCCCGAAGAAACCCCACAAAAAGAAAAAAAAAATAAAAGTATAAAATAAAAGACATATATTCCAAGTCACTTTTATTGCCTCACTCGTCAAAACAACACAACAAAAACCAAAACCAAGCATTAAAAACAAAAGAAAGCATGCTGATGAAGAGACTTCATTACTACTGCTTCCACAGCACCCTGAACCTACTTCCTCAACTACTACTATTGCTCTCTTTCCCCTTCTTCCTCGCTTCATCGTCTCTCACTAGTCTAAACCACAATCTCCATGTTTACACCTACATCTATGCAGGCTGTTCTCCCAACAAGTACCAGCCCAACTCTGCCTTTGAAACAAACCTTAACTCCATCCTATCCTCCATCGTCGCCTCCTCTTCCCAATCTTCCTACAATAGTTTTGCTGTTGGGAATAACACCTCAACCCCTCCCGATGGTGCCGCTTACGGGTTGTACCAGTGTAGAGGTGACTTAAAGATATCCGATTGTTCAGCTTGCATTCAAAGTGCTATAAACCAAATTGGTCTTGTTTGTCCGGATGCCTATGGGGCTCGGTTACAGTTAGAAGGGTGCTTAGTTAGATATGAGAACGTAAACTTCTTAGGTAAGCTTGATACAACTGTAGTTTTCAAGAAGTGTAGCCAAAGCACGAGCAATGATGTTGAGTTCTTTAGGCGTAGGGATGACGTTCTTGCTGATTTGCAAGCGGCCACTAGTTTTCGAGTGAGTAGTTCAGGTTTGGTGGAAGGTTTTGCTCAGTGTATGGGAGACTTGAGTCAGGGAGATTGTACTTCTTGTCTTGCTGATGCCATTGGGAAGCTTAAGTATGTGTGTGGATCAGCTGCTGCCGTCGATGTCTACCTAGCCGAGTGCTTTGCTCGGTATTGGGCGGCCGGCTACTATGAATCAGGTTGGTCTGCACTTGCAGCTTATTACTATTTTGTATTTTTTGCTCTGGGAATGCTCAAAAATTTTAAATCAAAATTAATTAAGCTTTTCTTTTTTTTTTTCTTTTTTTCTTTTTAAGAAAAAAAAAATATATATATATATATATATATATGAATGCTCAAAAAATCTAAATCAAACTTAATTAAGCTTTTTTTTTTGTTTTTTTCTTTTTAAGAAAAAAGATATATATATATATATATATATATATATATATATATATATATGGCTGAAATAAGAAATGAACTAGTGCGATATTATGTATGAATGAGAGTCTAGGAAGGCGGTTGTAGGCAGTGTCTTGCACCACTAAAATATACTGTTCCAGGGAATTAAGGGAATTAGGAAGTTTCTTTAGAGCCTTCAAGCAGTGGCATTGGTGAAATTAAGGCTGGTTATTTAATAGGTGCTCATCAACATCAAGTCATATATGTTGCCATTGTTTTGGAATGGCATCTAGGGAAAAAGGAACATATTCTGCAAGTTTATTGGGCAATTTGGAGGGAATGTGGCTTTTGTTACGTATAGGAAAACTGTTCAAATTAAGAATCAAAAGATGTCGAGTGATCTTATCTATATCAAATCTTCTGCCTTAGGCTTCTTTATGCACTCCTAATAAAGTAGAATATAGAAAAATAAAAACCATCAAGTGTTTCTACAAGTACATGACTAGGAGGGAAGCCAGCCTACTACTACTTATTTATTTATTTATACGGCATTTAAGAGTAACAAAGATGATGCTCATCAAGACATTAGCTTGCTGGTTGTCCTTCAATCTTCAATGAGGTAGAGGTCTACAATTTGATTAAAAAGAAAGTTAAAAGAGTATGTATTTATGTGGGCCTTAAGCAAAATAATCCAACTCCTTATTCCTCCAGATTAATCAACTCCAAAACTAAATTTCCTTTTAAGTTCATTTTCCTGATTTTAGAGAGGAAATAGTACCGAAAAGAACTCTAAGTCCTTGCCTTAATTCATGTCCATCTATAATTAAATTGCTCATTGTTTGAAAGATAATTTTTGTATGATAAATGTCATTCAAGCTATTGTTTCATCAACTCATCTTTTTTTTCTTTGTTTCTTTTTTTATGCTCTCATCGGGGCTAAATCCCATTGATCATATACATATCACGTTTACTTTATTGCATTGTTTTACATTTTATGATAATGCTACTTTAGCTATCTTTTTCTTGAGCCTTAATTAGATTATTAATAAAATGCTAGCTGGTGGAGAAAAGAATAATATTTTGACTCCATTGGTCCTTTCTCCCATCCCTATTTCTTAATTAGGGAAATCTTTTCCATCTTCTTTCAGAAATGATAAGATCCTAAAAGCAAGTGGTGATTGGTGTGAATTTTTGAGGACCATTAGAATTAAAATTTTTTTTTTTTTTATTAATTAGGCAACTCATTACTTTTCTATTTCTTAGTAAGGCAATTCATATTCCTCATTGATGGTGGAATAAATAAACCTAAAAGCGAGTGCCGATGGGCCGTTGAAATTAAAATATTTAATTTTGAGGACCGTTTGGTGTGAATTTTGAGGGCAGTTCTTTTAAGCTCATGCTGATGCTCCTACATTGGCAGCAAAAGGCTGCCTTCAAAGGCTAATTCATGTATCAACTTACATGAATTAAATTGTCTGAATTTTATCATGTATTTCACTTTAGTTAGATTAATTAATTCCTGTAGTTAATGGAGGTACTAACTACTTGTAAGTTTTGGGCGTCCACAGGTGGTTCCTCTGAAGATCAAATTGGGAAAACAGTAGCCATAATTGTAGGCGTATTGGCTGGCCTTGCTGTCCTTGTAGTTCTCCTCTCCTTTTTGAGAAAAGCAGCTGGTATATATACGTATATATACGTATGTGTGTGTTTACCACTCGTAGCAACATATTTATTTTCTAAATAAATAGATTTTTCACTTTTTTCTGAAAGAATTAATAGATTTTTCATGTAACTTTATTTCGAAAGTGCTGATAAAAAAAAATATAACTTAGCATATATATTTTTATGCCTTACTGTCGTATTTTAATAAATTTTTTGTTTATATATGCAGGCTAATATAATAACTAGAAGGCCAGAGAAGAAGGTGGTGCTTTGTTTTTATACCAATTCTACCACTCTACAGAGGGAACAAATGCCGAGGTCGTTGCTGTACTTCTCAAACATTCTTCTCTATATTCCATTCATTTAATATAATATGACAATTGGACCGAAAAAAGTTGGTTTTACTTTTGTTCCAAAAGGGTCCCTAATCTCCATCTCTATCTAAAGCTAAAGCAATGGAGATTCCTATTACGCTTTGACCAAGCAAAGCTTGTCTCCCAGCTTTTTTGTTTTTTTTTTTTTTTTCTTTTTAATTCACTTTCAATTTCAGCTAGGTTTATTTTATTCAAGGATAAAAAATTTTTCTATGGCCGTATGACCGTATTGATTCTTAATAGCAATGAATTAAAATGTCCATCGTCAATCTAATCATTTTTTGTGAAAATTATAAAAGGTTTGACAACAATATTTAAATCATCAGTAACAATTTGATGAACTTTATTGATTGTCGTTATTTTTTATTTGAGACAAATAAATATTTTGTTTATAATTAAATTTGGTAAAATTGAAATTCGTTAACGATTATGGATAATTATTAACAAATTATTTTGTCGCCTAAAAAAATTACTTACAAAGTAATGAGATCAATAAATATGATATGAAAAGGTTATTAATAACATTTAGTGACAAATTTTCATTGCAAATTTTATGTAATAACATAATAGTTTTATCACCATTAATTTTTAAGGATAAAAAAAATTATGGTTGTTTTTCTATTATCCACTAAAAAATTTTCTAAGTTAAAAAAATGTTACCTGTAACAAAGTAAATTGGTTGACAAATTATAATTGTCATGACGAATAATTTTGTTGGCAATTGTTGTTAGCAACAAAAATCTTATCTTGCCAATCAATGCATATTTTTTTTATTTTATCGCAATATGTATAGATATGAATATATTAAACATAATTTCAAACCTATAGATACTCTCACAAACTTTATATATATATATATATATATAAACTATAATAATGTTTATATCCAAGTCACGGAATGAAATTACTACTCACAATTAGGGGTGTAAGCTACTCGACTAACTCGACCCGACTCGACCAAACTTGACCATTTCGGGTCGGGTCGGATGTGCACAGCAAATTGGGTCAAGTCGGGCAGGTCCACTCCCCTAGTCGGGTCGGGTCGGGTCGGGTTTGACATTTGGAGGTCAGGTTGAACCCGACCCAATCCGATTGTTATTATTGGTTCCATATTTTATTTTTAGTATTAATATTACTATAAAATTTATATATATTATGAAATTTTTAAGTTTTTAAGAATTTAACAAATAATGTTACAATGTTTTAAATAATATTTTTGTAATTTAATGTTTTAAATTTGAATAGTTTTTTATCTTTAAATTTATTGTAATGTTTTTTGTTAATATAAATCTATTTATATGTCATTTAAATCTAAATATAAAAAATGATTAATTTAAATGTGTTAAATTTAAAAATATTAATAAAACTTGGCTTTTATTATAAATAGGTTTATACATATCATTTAAATTTTTTTACAAAAAATATTGGGTTTTTTTTGACAAACTTGGGACTTTTAAAAAAAATACATGGCCCAACTCGACTCACCTGACCCAGCTGACCCGACTTGACCCGACCACGGGTTGGGTCAGGTGGAAAAAAACACCACCAGACTAGCACGGGTTGGGTAACTTTTGGTGTTGTCACCCGACCCGACCCAACCCGCTTACAGCCCTACTCACAATAAGTTCAATTATTTAATAACGACATTAAACACGTATATGTTTAACAAATATTAAAAATTCAAAAGAAATTTAACAAACTATCTCCAAATACAAAGAAAATGTTCAAATATTCAAAATTAATAATCATATTAAAACACCTTGAGCTTCCAGAAAATATGGGCATACATAAATAAAGTTATCCCACACTCAGTAGAAAACATAACAAAATTGTTACATATTAGTTTTTCAATCTTAGGATCTATATCAAAGGCGAAGATGACCATTAGCTTACTCTATTTTTCAAACTCGAGACCCCTTGTTTTCTTTTGCTTGAGTTAAATGGTACTTGTAGAACTTGTACATAAAAGTAACAAAAATCTTGATATTTTGATAAAATGGTAGTTGCTTTATACGTGGTAGTTGTTTTTCAATGGTAGTTGCTTGATAAAATGGTACTTGTAGATGAATCATAATTAACATATATTAATTTTTAGACATGAGGCTTAACTTTCAGTATGTATCCCCTCCTCAATATTGTCAATGGTAACTTTGCGTGTGCGCGAGCTTAGAGGCATGTGTCTGAAAAAATTGAAATTAGTAACTCAAACATATTAAAGACAATTAGTTGCAATATATAAATCACAATGAAAATATTGAAAACAAAAAAAAAAAAAAAACTAAATATTTGAGAGGAAAAGTTATGTATACCATTAAAAAAAATGTTATACTAACATTACTTGTCATTCAACTAATCATCATCACTATCCATGTACACATAAACATCATTATCACTATTAGTATTCTTACGATTAATGAAAAATGTTGTACTAACATTACTTGTTGTTCAACTGATCATTCATTGTTTAAAGTTTTCTTTTCTATTTTTTTTAATTTCTTTTAGATTAACCCTTCTTCTTAAGTTTACCATTCTTACGCCACACTTTATATTTTTTTTTTTCACTTATCTCAATTTATTTGGGAAAAACAAGTTGAGTGTCATCCAACGCATTTTATATAAATGCAAAGTTGAATCGATGATGTTTGTTGCCATTTTATGCATCTCAACTACCCAAAAAAGAAACTCAGATAGTCTAAAGTTCTCTAATAAACAACAATTAGCCCACTAATAACAATCCTAATGTTATAAAATAAAAGAAAAATTACTAGAAGATCAAAGAACTACTAGAAGACAAACTTGAGAAAATAGAAAATGGAGAGAGCTTTTCATTCTCTTGATAATAGGTTGAATTTCAACCTTAGTACAAATTTTACAATGTAAGCACCCCTTTATATAGATTTTAAGAATGAGGGGTTACACAAATCATAATTACAATATTTAAACTTGGATATAATGAGATTTAGGGGTTACAAAATTTTAAATACAAAGGGGTTACAACATACTAAATGATAGTGGTTACAAAGACATTCAATATAAAATATTTATAACACTCTCCCTTTGAATGCCTTTTATATGAGAATATGTCTCATTAAAACCTTACTAGATAAAACCCAGTGGGACAAAAATCTAGTAGGAAAAAGAGTACATATTCTTTTGGAGTCTTATACTATTGTTAAGACTGCCTCATTAAAAACCTTGCAAGGAAAACCCAATGGGACAAAACCTTAGATAAGGAAAAAATAGTACAGTGCACTAATCAATAACTCATTTTTATTCCCTCCCTGATGATGATATACATAAACTTTCTTCTGTTGTCATACTTGAAATATCTTTGATTCGTCACACTCCAATACCATGTATCATAAATCTTGTATATGACAGAACTTTTACGAACAAGTCTTCAAGATTTTCACTCGATCTTATTTGTTGAATATGAATTCCATCATTCTTCTGAAGCTCATGTGTCATGAAATTTTTTTGATGAAAACATGTTTGGCTCTGTCATCCACTTACATATCCATCATTTGATTGGGCAATGTATATTGTACTATCTTTATATAATGTTATAATACAATATTTAGCGGAAGATAACTCACAAGATCTTCAAATATGTTGGATTATAAATCTCAACCATATACGTCATGACTTGTTTCATAGGTCACCAAAATCTCATAGTGATGTAAAGAATTTACCACCAATGTTCACTTTATGGATCATTAGTATATCATAGTATCATCATAAGTGAAAATATATCCCATTTTGTGACCTTACTTTGTAAAGATTTGATAAAAATCTAATATCTGTATATCTAACCAACTTTAACATTCTTGAGGAAAAATATAAACTTATATCACTTATCCTCAAAGATAGCATAATAATATTTAATGTTATTCCAATCTCTTTAAGTTGGTAAGAGCCACATCCTGCAAGTTACTCGATAGAGAAATCAATATCTAATCTTGTATAATTTGTTAAAAATATAAATGCATTAGAAATAACAACATTTGATACTTCGGGACCAATAATATCTCCACCATTTTTATAATGATAAAATAGTTTTTGTCAACTTCAAGTGACATAATCATTATTTGAAAACTTAATAGATATGCTTTGTCCATATAAAATAATTCTAAAACTTTCTCAATAAGCTTTTAGTTATGGACAAGTACTTAACTTAGAAAATTCTCAATCTGCAGGTCGAGATAAAATTTTATTTTTCCAAGATCACATATCAAATTTGAATAATTTGATATATATTTTCATTTCACTAGTTCCCACAGAGTTATAACATTCAAATTGTAAACAATAAGGATAAGCACAACAAATACGAATTAATAAATATAATTATGATATGTACACATATATATAATCACTAATATCAATCAATAAGATTGTAAGATATGCACATAAATAATCAAGTGATATACGTGTTTCACAATGTTAATTATTCTAAAATTTATATTTCGAAGCATGTATTTTAAATCCTTCTGGGATTTTAATCCTTTTGGGATTTTTCATATATATCATCATCCATGGATCAAATTTCTTTGAAAATTTTCATAGAATATTCATTTACATCCAACACATCATACACTATCAAGTGTAAAAATATTTTTCATTCGCTAATGAGTTTAAATTGCTCATTTTTAATGTCGACATTATTCCACAATCTATAGTGTGGGATCTCCATTTTATAGAATATCAATGGACACTTTGAAATATCATAAATATCATGAGCAATATTCATTTTCATTCAATATTTCACACATATATTGAATTTATGATATTTTTCACATACGAGGCATACTATGTCGTTTTATTAGACATTTATATCAAATATATATTTTTTTAAAAAGTCTAATTTTTTAATATATATCTCTTCAGAAGATATTTATGTCTCAAAATACTCACGTCCCCAATTTATTCCATTGCATGAAATATTTAATTCACAATCCATGTGACATATAAGCAGAATATTATTTTATTCTTCTTTAGGAATATTTTGCATATGTGTCCTTTAACTTGACCGGTCAATCATACTTCAGGTGTGTCAAATATTCACAAATAACTTGTGCATCAGTTAACTGATTATATATTTGCACATGATTGATCTTCTGAACTACCAATTGATTTTCAACTTCTCATTTGAGATTCATGTTCACATAATTGATTGATCTTGTGAACTATCAATTGGTTTTCAACTTCTCTTTTGAAATTTATATTTACATAGTCTCATATCACACTAGCAATTTTGTATGTCATTATTTAAATATTGGGTTCTCTCCCCCTAATGACAAGAAAATTACTTCACTGAATTATGACATGATAGAAGTATTATATTGAGATTTCGAAAAAAAAATTTGGTCAATCATGCCAAAATATAAATATATTTGTGTCAAAGAACTTTTTGCTCTCAATCACAATATATTTCAATTAACCTCATATTTCAATTAATTAACCAAGAAGAAAACTAGTTGTTCTTCAAAAACAACTATTTACCAATCTTTAAGTTACTCTTCAAGAGTAATTATTTGTCAATATACTAATTACTCTTCGAGAGTAATTTTAGCAAAATATGGGACATTATTTTGTCACTG
>JAJIYU010003985.1:0-25303 GCA_030144865.1 Tinospora cordifolia
CCATTTGCATTGGCAAAAAAAATCAATAGACTGATTACTGTTCTTTCTATCTTTTTGTTTAAAGCCTTTAGCTACTAATCGTGTTTCATACTTATTAATTGAACTATCCACCTTTAACTTTTATTTAAAAGTTTATTTATGTACACATGAAAAGATATATGTCTATTAGTAAATCATTTAACTCTCAGGGATTGTAACACCCCAACTCCTGAACCTCTTACATTCGTCATGGGCAACATATTTGTCTTGCAGCTTGAGATGTAATTAAACTCGTATGCAGTCACTCCTGCTTTCTATTCGAGAATCAAGATATTACTATTTCTTCTCTCATCAATCATCTCATATCCTGATTGCACCAGACCATACCCCAAGCACAAAAACTGCATAAATAAACTAGCTTAGAAACAAATTAACAATAACTTTGAGATCATATAATAACTGAAAATACATTAATTTAATATCAAAATTAAGAGCAAATATGTGGGACCGAATTTTGATAAGACACCTACTGTCTGGTCTAGTGGCCAACCTCAACTGTGAGGTATACTTCTACGAATAATTTTTTTCACATTACTTGTCAGTATAAATATCTTCAATAGTCGCCTAAAAAACAGTGAGTGGGGTGAGGTCAAGAGCCGAGTGGATCATACACAATACATCTCAAGCATTATTAGCGTCAAAATACAAAACATGTAAATACTTATCAAGCATTATATGATTCAACAATTCAATTGTTTTGAGTTGATGTTGAGACAGAAAATACCGTCCTCGGTATCCCCCATTAGGCCCAGAATACCGAAAATAACGCCCATAGGCCATTTATCTATTCATAACCTTATCTTAGGAGTGAAGTCTCAACTCGACTATCAGTTTCAATTTACTATTGCCACAATAGAATTAAAACCCACCTTGGGTTGGGAACACTCACAATGACACTACACCACTACCATAGTTTTAGCATCACTACGTCAGTACTTGGTTAGATCTCTTAATCATCTTTGTTTAGTAACCATTAGCATATTCACAGTATCATTCTTCTAGACATAAATAAACATCACATTTTAATAAGCTTTACAAGGCACATTTAGCATATCCTTTAAAGAGTATTTGATATTCATGAATCATGCTACATGCTATCAACACTATAAAAGACAAGAAATTATCCCAACAACTGTCAAACATATCCCTAGCAGGTTTTTAAACATTCAGTAAAAGTAAATAATCAATCATGTTTCATATTTAGAACTAAAATAATACTAAAGAGTATGGGTATTCATCTCCGCCTCCATAGTTGACTCCCTTGAATCCTCGCATTGTTCTTCTAACTTGTCTCAAGCCTTCAACCTTTAAAGATTGACACTATTAGTTTTAGGAATCTATGTTTTAAAAATATGACTTAATAACTGTCTTGAACAGTGGTCTTGAATAGGAGAGTCCTGCAATTGCTCCAAAATAAATACCCAGAAGTAGATTTTTACCACTACTGCACAGTATTTTAGTCTTTCCCCTTCCTACTACTATAGTTGCTATGTGAAATATCTAAGAAATGCAAAAGTGTCAAGAAAATGGCTAGGAGAGCAAGAAGAGAAGAGATTCCATGTTGATGAGACACGTACAAAGAGGAGGGCTTTATACAGAATTTTCAAGCAGAAAAAGATAAACATGAATAGTATGTGAACAATACGAGAACAGTGCCATCGTTTTGTTATTTGTCTTCACGTGAACAGTGCATAACAGTAGCCGTGAACAGTATAATGAACAATAACACGATCTTTTTTTAACAAAATTCGGGGGTATTATAAGGATATTTTTATATAATTAATTCAGTTTTACTATTTATAACTTCTTTTCAATAACTAGTGTCAAGTGTTGACATGACAACTTGAAAAGTTTAAGCCTTATAATTTTCAAACGCATGTGTTAGAAATTCAGGACCAAAAAGCTCAATAACTTTAGTCTATTTACTGTATTTAGGTTTGTCTTCAACATTCTCATATGAAAGACCATTACTACTACATGCATTATCATAAGTTTCTTGATTTAAAAACTTGATTCATGCATTTTTTTATATGGAAAATAGACCACAAATGATGCATTTGGAAATTCATTTATTTTAATCTAATATATATCAAGAATATCTTATTTAAATGCAAGGATTTTCTATGCCATACTATTATAAGTGTAACCAATAAATATGCAACCAATGATTTTATGTTTATCTTAACATTTCTAGGTTGAAGTATGACTATGCCTTAGCTAAAATCCCCACCCCTATTAAATATGTGTAGCAAGGTTTCTTTTCTTTCAATAAGTCATGAAGAATAAAATCTTTTTTATGAGATATTTTATTTAAAATGTGATTGGTAGAAAGAATTGCATCTCCTAAAAAATTTTAAGGTAACTCATAACTTATCAACATAACATTCATCATTTTTTTTTTACTTTGTGGCTCTGTAACACCCTACCTCCCATGCCTGAGCCCACATCATCTAATGGTTCTTTCTATGATATTTTTGGGCCACATGGGAGGCAGGTCCATATTATGTTATCTTTTCTCCTTTCTAATAAGAATTTATGGCGCCAAGGAATAAAATGAATTCTTTATTATTTAATGAAAAATTTTAAGAATAATAATTCAACCTTTGTTACTAGGAAGTAAATAAATAAATCTGGGCCTACATGTCCTACAATGAAATAAAATAAAAATTCCTACGTGTTAAAAACTCTTATGCAACCTTGATAATTAAACTCCTGAAATATTAAAAATAAAAGATGAGTTATAAAGTCTAGTAAATCATCTCAAATATTTAATTCATTATTTCGACAAAATAAAACATGCATAACAAGCACTTACAAGGAATTAAGTGATTCAACTAAGTTATTATTTTTGTTGTCATTGAAGATCGAAAGAATACCCCTCAACATTCTAATCGTGAGGAAATAGTTACTATACTGAACTCAGACCCATTAAAGTGAGGTAGGATCAATTCCGAACCCTCTATTACCTCATGACTCATGTTTGGAATTTTCACGGTGCAACTTCAACGCCGTGCTGATACGTGGTTAGGATCTTTATTTAATCTTATATTAAATGTACAAGCATAACATTTAAATAATTGACAGTATGTAAACATTTTAGCAGGGTAACATTTCATCATAGATTATGCATAAAAATAAAACTAAGCATGCATATTCTATATGGCATGTAAATAATATTAAAAATCTAAACAGTCAAGCAAACCTTATTTGAATCAAAATAATAAATTAAAAGATGAAAATCATTTCACCTTGAGATCACTTCCTTCTGAACGTTCTTTAGATCTTTACCCCTTGCTTGCATTAGATTTGTCAGCACTCCATCGCAACTACTTTGTTGGCTGTTTAGAACAGCTTGAGAAAGAAGAAAAATGCTAGGTGTCAAGAAGGAGGTAAAGAGAAAGCAAGAAAGAACTCTTTTCAGTTCTTGCTAAAATAAAAAATAATGAGAATGAGAGGGGGTTTATATAGAGTCTCCTAGGGGCAGATTCATAATTATTTAATATTTTTTTAATGAAAATTTTCTTTTTTACTCATATTTCATGCCTCCTTTAGTTTTAGGGTTTTGAAAGTGTTATTTTAGGGTTTTGGACAATTTTTCCAAATTTTTTTCCACCCTTTTTTCTATTTTTCGTCGTTTTCTAGAAAAAAAAGTTTTAAATCATGAACCTGTGCGATTCTCAATCGCACAGGTCATGAGCTATATTGCATGCGGGCCAGCCCAACATGAAATCATGCGATACATGGGCCTTGGGCGGGTTGTTGCTCAACATCGGCGCAGCGCGATTGAGAGGCTCTAAATGGCCTATTTTCTATGAAGACCTTATGCACTCTCCCTTCTTCCACAACATATTAAAAACATTGGTGGAGTTTATGTAGAGGGGATAGGGAGAGAGATCCCGACGTTCGTAAGCGTGATTCTGACCTCCAGTGCATGGGCGTCGGGTTTGGGGGGGTTCCCCAAATCCTCCTCGAATAGAGGCAAGGAAGAGGCAGGGACTCCCTAAATGAGGAGTCCTTGACTGTCCCGATTTGAGATGTAGAGAGAGGGGGTTTTAGGGGGATCCCTTCGCCGATGGTCCACCACAGGTTTTGTATCTGATTGGGGAAGAAGAGAATCTCTTGGTGTGCAAAGAAACAACCGACCCGACGCAGCGTACGCTATTTAGTTGTCATTCCTCCGTCTGTCCCGATATTGATTCCGATACCTCCGTGTTACTCCTTCTATTGCCAGGTGGTTAGGCATCCTTAGACGAAAGAGTGGTCTTTCAGGATTGGTCATTGTGTGTCACCACCTCCCTCCTCCTTAAGAGGAGTCCATTCCTGTCCCTTGCTTCTATCGTACAAGACTCTCGTACAAACAAGAGGCCCCTAAAACGCGACTTTCCCACCCCCCATGGGTAACAACCAACGAACTTCCCTATCAGCGGTTTCCATGCCTACGCTCCAATTGTTCATCTTCTTTCGAGATGTTCTGTACAAAGATCATGGATTTGAAACTCTTGGCCAGATCGGAATGGTGGTCCGAGAAGCCTTACCGAAGAAACCAAACCACCGCCGAGCAGCAAGCAGCTGACCCCTGGATGCCAAAGGCGTTCTTGGGGTGATCTCGTAGTTCCTACGGGGGTGGAGACGATGGGGTCGGTCTATGGATTTTCCTTCCTTTTGTCGCATTTCGCTCAAAGGGTTGAAGGGAGATAGTGCATCCCTAGTAGTGAGTCGTCGGCATATCGCGCGTAACAAATCCTTATTAAGTAATGCACATTTAAGGGGGCCAACTTACGGGCCAGGCGTATCTCTGACCTGATAACTAGTATCGCCTCCCCGCCTCGAAAATTCTCAACTATATGGGGGGCTTGGATGGTGAGCAAAAATAATTGATCAAGAAGTTGGTCAACTTTCGAATGGAGTAGGCAGCGAGTGGAGTGCATAAGCACTCCACGAGCAGCAACCAGCTGACTACACTACACCTGAAAGAGAAAGCTTTTCCGCCGTTGCGCGCTAGCACCGGTGCCAATGTTATATCTGCAATACAGCAAGGGTGAGAGTTAGGCAAGGTCTTGCAGGTTAGAGGAAAGCATAAAACCTGGAGTTTTCTGCAACAAATCCGATACTATGGCCTGACTTGATTGGGGGGAAGGCTTTGAACGACTATTAGCTACTTTCGAAACAAAGAAGTGAATTGTAGGGGACTACTAGTTACTTGACTTCCAACACCAAGAGGTAATGGTGTTGGACGAAACCGAACCCAATCATAACATTGAAAGAGGAGGCCCCATAGTGTGAAAATCAATTTAGTGGATTTGGCCATGACGGTTTTGGCAAGCCGAGAACAAGATGAGGTTGCCAAACTCCTCTGAAATAAGTGGCCATGACCAAGAGATCCTTTCAGATATCAAAGGATGCGTTTGACACTAAGGGTCGGAAAGAGCCTAGAGTGGTGTTCAGGCTAGCCTTGGCCATGCTTAGCTGGGGCGCCGCACATTCAGTCCGCTACGTGAAAAATCAGACCGTGACAAAGAGCTACCAAGCCATTCTTCCGTTCTGAGGGTTAGGAGAAAGGGATCGGTCGAGTGGTTTCCGCTCCTCCAGTTCGATTATTATTCTTGACTTGACTCGAAACCTTGTTACATTCATTCTCTATGGAGAAGGAAAGTTTTTGGCTTACGCCGGAGGGAAGGCGAGCATTAACGACTTTCACAACAAGGGAAGAATATCCAGCTCCAGAACCACCAACGCTGATCCGGAGTGGGAGCGTGCGAAACCACTTCTACACCCACCCAAGTCAGACTAAACTCACCAGTGCTACTAGGGGCAAGAATAGACCTAGTGGAATAGTTTGATCTGCCTATTTACATGGACGTAGTGGAATAACTTCTCGATTCACGAACATAGCAGTTGCTGGTTCAGAAGCAAGCCCCTCGCTTCCGCCCTGCCGCCAGCATCCACCCTGCAAACTACGACTTTCAAGCAGCAAACTAAGGCTACCACGGTGATCCAGCTTTGGTCCACGACTTATTGGAGAGGTGATGGACCATAGGGAGGAGGAGACTCTTGAGATAGGCAGAATAATGGATTCTTCCTCTTATTCTATCCTAGTTGTTGTGTGCTAGCGCGCAGCCATTTTGAGGCAGGCGAAAAGCAACGAACGGAGCTTGAAGAAGCGAGCCAGAGTAGCGCTCTAGAACAGCTTGCTGATCGCTTTTCTTTTCCTTTGTCCTTGACTATTGGGGGTTGACGCTTGGGTCGTGTCTTCCTTTTTATGAGTTGCATCTGGTCTACCCTCTTAGGCTCTTCTTCTTCTTCTGGGAAGTTAAGCTCTTCATCAGAGTCGCTCCTGAAGCCAACCTGTTGCTTTTCGAATAGCCGTCAGGGACCTATGCTATGGGAAAGAAAGGTTGGGGTTATTGTTGGGAGGTCCAATGCTAAGCTTACATTAGGTAAGCGTAAGTAGACCTATAACCTTATTAATTGATCAAAGTCTCGTTCAGGGTCCTGGCGCGCATCGACTATATTACTAGGCAGATAAGCCCACCAAACTGTAAATCCTATAAGTATACAAAGGATTAGAGCCATCCCACTTTGGAGTGGACCCATTTGGTGGGTCTAGGCAGCTACTTGGTTCCGTTAATAGTTGAAATGGATGATTTTTTCCTCTTTTAATACACGGCGTTGGAGCTTCCTCAACCAAAGAAGTGAATTGTAGGGGACTATTGGTTACTTGACCTCCAACACCAAGAAGTAATGGTGCTGGACGAAGCTGAACCCAATCATAGCATTGAAAGAGGAGGCCCCATAGTGTAATCGTTTGAGGTACAAAGCGGGGCTGGGTTCGCTATTAGTGGTGAGAAGCTCAAACACATTCTTGGGAACCTAGTGTCGAACTTCTTAAGCCTATCGAACTGTCGTTTAAAGACGAGCCCGAGAGGCAAGAACCATGCTTTCAGCGAAGTGGCGGTCTGAATCTTATCTGAACTGCGAGAATCACTGACTAAGCCTGACTACACATAATGAGACTGAGGGCAGGTCGTCTTTGGTCATGCTCTTAGAGGGCTAGTCGGTTCGCTCAGGTGGTCTTCCCTTATCTTTCCTAATGTTCAGAGTGGTTTTGGTTTGAGAAAGGAGCATCGGTCGAGCGCACTGAATGAATAAGAAATGGACAGCAGAGGGAATCAATGATTCTTATTCGACCGAGGTTCAAGTTGCGATTGAGGCGAGGAGCCGAAAATCCCCACGTGGAGCCTTACAAGGCAGAAAGGTTTAAGACATGTGTAGCTTGTATGTTTTCTGGGAATTCTTCAAGTTCTAGCAGATGGGACTAAACTACTTTTCAAAGAGGATCTTCTCCCATCTAGATGAGATATTCGTTTATTCAGTATCGGACAGACTATCTACTCGTGCGCGTGAGAGTTGGTATTAGAGCGGGTAAATGCCATTTCGATTTCTGCTAATTCTCTTCTTGTTGCACCATGAATTTACTTTGGTTCTTAAGGTGTTATCCCCACCTCTACCCATGCATTGCTCCTAGGAAGACTTCTGAATGCATGAATAAAGCATCAGTGCCAACAGAGAGAACTCAGTCTCATTACGTGTAGTCAAGGCCTATCACTACAAGTCAAAATTGGAAAGCTAAGGTCAAAACCACACCGAAAATCTAGTAAGCACGTCAGGTTGATTCTTTATGGTCTAGTGTAGTCAAGCATTTCCCAAGGGAGAGGATGGAGTGCTATATGCAAAAGGACAAGTGCCCCTATTGATGTTCCCAATAGTGGCAGACACTCTCTTTGCAGCTTTGAAACCTGGCGATGGCGATCGTACGAGCTTCATTGCCCGGGAAAAGGTATAGAGCGTTGGGTTCGGCTATTGCCCTTCTTTCATTCGCGAAGGGATTAGAGGGCACCGATGGCAGCAACAACCCCAGTCCAAATGATATTATCACCAGAAATGGTGACTGAGCTCTCTCGACAGGTTTTCGAGTAGGTTGTGAGGGCTCTGCCACAGATTACAATAGCTGATGCCCATACCAAAGGCTCTAGTCCGTCAAAGAGCGCATGAAAATATTGAGGATAAGGTGCAGAGGGAAATGTTAATAGAGTTATAAAAACTCAAACCTTCACAATTTGATGGTACATTTGATAGCATAGCTGCCGATCACTGGTACCAAGAATTAGATGAGCACCTGGATGTGCTAGGAGCTATAGGACCCCTTAGAGTTGTACTGGCCACACATTAGTTCAAAGGACCAGCCAGGAGTTGATGGCAGATGTTGAAGGCAGATCCAAACACCAACGTTCAACATATGAACTGGAAAAAATTCAAAGAGTTGTTTTACGAGAAATTCTTTTCAAATGCTACACAAGTGTATATGCAATCTGATTTCTTCATATTGACTTAGAGAGACATGACTATATCTAGGTACAAGGTCAAGTTCAATAAATTAGCCCAATTTGCACTAGAACTGGTCAGGGAAGAGAAAATGAAGGCTCGCAAATTTACAAAGGGCCTGAAGATTGAAATTTATAGAGTGGTGAATCCAATGGGATTGAAAACTTACAGAGAATTAGTGGAGCGAAAGGTCAACTTTGAGTAAAAGTTGAGAAACATGGGCAATGAGCCAAGTAATGGAAAAGAGTTCTAAGGAAATTAGAAAAAGTGGAATAAAAATCGGCGTCAGAGGTAGCAGACTCAAGGCAGAGTTGACTAGGAACAAGTTTGGAGAGAAGGAACTTGTTACAACTGTGGGCAGAAAAGACATCTTGCTAAAGATTGTTAGAACCAGGGACCACAAAGACAAATCCAAGGGCAGAATAATGGTTAGGGCAGAAACCAAGGTGGACGTGGACAGCAACAGCCACAACAGAAGCAACCCCAATAATAGTAATCACAACAGCAGCAACAACCATAGGGCAGACTGAATCATGCCCGAGTGTTTGCTATAGAGGATGGACGGGTGGACCCTGTACTAGATGGCGAAGGTACATTCCTATTGTTTAATGTTGTTGTTAAGATCTTGTTTGATTCGAGTGCCACTAAGTCATTCGTGTCAGAAGAACTAGTTAGGAGATTACAGTTAGTAATATCCACACTACCAGAACCACTGTACGTGTTTACTCCCATAGGAGATACTGTAATTACTCGGAAAGTGTGTACATATGAATTAAGATTTGTAGACAAACTAATAACTGCCAACCTTAGGGTATTACCTTCCTAAGGGTATGATGTGATATTGGGTATAGACTGGTTGACTCAACACTGGGCTCAGATCGATTGCCCAAGATGAAAAATTACATTAACTTTACCATTTGGAGAATTAGTAAAAGTTAATGGGGATATGTAGAGACTACTTCAAAGTCTTATGACAACCATGTTACATTGTTTAAAATAGAGTGAGGATTTCAAACAATTACTCAAAGATGATATTAGATTTGGAGAACCCAAGAAGATTTTTGAGATACCCATAGTACGAGAATATGCATGCATTCCCAGATGATTTACCTGGACTACCACCACACGAAGAGGTAGCGTTCAAGATTGAACTGTATTCAGCACAAATCCCATAGTTATTCATCCATATAGAATGGTGCCAGTAGAATTGATTAAACTCAAGACACAGCTAGATGAACTCCGTGAAAAGGGATTCATTCCACCCAGTGAATCACCATGGGGAGCCCCATTATTATTTGTGAAAAAGAAAGACGGATCCATGAGGTTGTGTGTTTATTATTGAAAATTAAATCTGGTAACCATAAATAACAGGTATCCTTTCCCAAGGATAGATGACATGTTTGATCAATTAAGGTGAGCACCTTATTTCTCTAAAATTGATCTTAGGTTAGACTATCATCAACTGAAAATCCGAGAGTCAGATATATACAAAATAGCCTTTAGGACTCGATACGAGCATTTCGTGTTCGCAGTGATGTCGTTTGGTTTAACTAACGCACCAGGTGTATTTATGAATCTAATGAACCATGTATTTAGACAATACCTTGACCAATTCGTAGTGGTGTTCATAGATGACATCCTAATTTATTTCAATCAAACGCTGAACGCGTAGAACACTTAGGTAGTGTTTGGTAAGGGTTTGTTTGGTAACTCTACTTCTTAAATATTTAGTACTTATTTGTTAAGACTTTTTATAGTAGAATTAATTAAATAAGAGCTTATATTTTATAAAGTGTTTGATAATAATAACATAAAAAACTCTTATTTAAAAATAGGATGTTTATTTTTCTCTTATTATATGAGTAATTTAAGTCATTTAAATAAAAATTATTAGTTTTATATAAAAAAAATTTATTTATAAATTTAATCATATTACATAATATATTTATTAATGATGTGAATATACATATTTAATTATATTTTCTATATTATTACTTATTAAAACTAACATTTTAAATTTATTTAATTTAATATTCTCATTTTGAAAATATTACATTTTAAAAAGTTTTAAATAGCTTATTAGTATAGAAAGTTAATAACTCATTAGTTATATTTTTAGTTAATTACGATATTACAGGATTAATTAATGCAAATAGTTTAGTTATATTTTTAATTACAAGATTAATGAATACAAATAAGTTAATTTTGATTAGCATATAAATCAAAATTTTTTAGTTAAAATTAGATTGAATTAATTATTTTAAATAGCTTGACAAGGCTATTTTGGACATATTTAAAAATTTTATATATATTTTGGAAAGTATTTGAAACCTCTTTATGCTCCTCTTATTTCAAAAAAGAAAAAACAATCTTGTTTTTTTATTTAAGAGACATTTTTTTATATTTCATAAAAAGACTTTAAAAATAAGAGGAAAAAAATAAGTCATCAAACACTCTAATTTTTTCAAAGCTCTATTTTAATAAGACTAATCAAAATAAGAAGTTTTAATAAGAGTTACCAAACACTACCTAATTCTTATTAAAACCTCTTATTTTTATAGTCTTATTAAAATAGAGTATTTGATAGCTTAATTTTTTTTCCTCCTTTTTTTAAAGTCTTTTTATGAAATAGAGGAAATACCTCTTACATTAAAAGCAAGATTTTTTTTTTTGGTGCTTTTTTGAAATAAGATAAGAGGAAAGAAGTTTTGATAATTTCTAAAATAAATATAAATTTTTTAATAATGTCCAAAATAACCTTGTCAAGCTATTTGAAACAATTAATTCAATCTAATTTTAACTAAAAAATTTTGATTTATATGCTCGTCAAAATTAACCTATTTGTATTCATTAAACTTGTAATTAAAAATTTTATTTATTTATTAACTAAAAATATAACTAATTAGTTCTTAACTTTCTATACTATATGCTATTTAAAACTTTTTTAAAATTCAATGTGCTCGAAATGAAATTATTGAATTAAATAAATTTAAATTGTTGGTTTTAATAAGTAATAATATAGAAACTATAATTAAAAATATATATTCACATCATTAATAAAAATTATTATGTAATAAGATTAAATTTATAAATAAATTTTTTATATAAAACTAATAATTTTCATTTAAATTGTGACGACCCATGATTAGATGCAAAAAAAATTTTGGGTCTGATATATGTATTTTTTGAAATTTTAATGGAAATATATAAAATTATCTTAAATTTTTTTCAATTTCAAATTATTTATTAAAAAAACTAGGATGATTGGAAAAAATACAATTTTAGGAGAAAATACATGAAACCATAAGGAAAATGTAATTTCTAAAGAGAAATAATTTTTGGGATTAATTATTTAATTTTTGAAATAATTATAAAATTTTTAAAGTGATTAATAAAATTTTTGGGAGAAAAATGTGATTTTGGTGGATTATTCAATCTTTGAAAAAATAATTGGATAAATATTAAAAATGATGTACAATTGGAACATTTTGATAAAAAATAATGGATCAAAGGATTTTAATAATTTTAGAAAAAAGGGCAAAATTTGGGTATATATGTGTATATATATACAAAAGAAAAAGGAAATGGAATTAAAAAGAAAACAAAAAAAATGAAGGTTGCCAACTAGTCATCTTGCATAGCAACTCCTGTGCCACGTGGATAGCCACGTGGCAGCCCATTTGCCATGCAAGGGAGCTCATACATGCAACAAAAACCACCATTTGAGCTGAATTTCAAAATTTTCAAAATTTTCCTCTCATCTTTCAGAGCTTGTATCTTATTCATTTGACCTTCGTTTTGAGTAATCTAAGGCTCTTTTAAAAGCTCTTGCTACCCTCTACAAGGTCTCACAAGCAGTTGGCGAAATCCCAAAACTATTTGAAGTTGAAACGGCCAAGAAAAGAGTTGTTCAACACAGTTTGGGAACCCAGAAAATAGAGAGTTGAATCAAATCTTTAGAATGTTGATTCCTAAGCTGTTGAGGGTCCCTCCTTGAGGTAAAACCCCTTCTTTTCTTCCTTATTACGTGTACTTTCATATCCAGGTGGTAGAAATCAAATACTAAAACCTTAAATCTGTTTTATAAGGTAATGAAATTGATTGTTTGATCAACTATCACAACAATTCTAGTAGAAACCAGACCTTGGGACCAGATTGGAGGTAGTGTTTGGAGTACCTAAAGGTGTCCGTTTGGATCGAGATCTAAGGCATTTTGAACCTCATACTTGAGATTATGAAAGAATAAAAACCACGAACCATAAGCCTCTATAATTTAGATGTTATATGCTTGAAAATATGACTTGGTAGTTAGGTATTATGGGACATAGAAAAATTCTATAACACCCTTATGCGTGTCATGTTTTGGAGTTGTGTTTAAGAGTAAATATGACTATAGATGCTTATTATTTTGGATAGGACTTAATTAATCAGAATTCTAGGATCTAACCTCTCGCAAAAATAGTAAGAAACAACCTTGGATTGGTGCTAGAACCAGAGTAGATAGGCACTTGAACAACATAGGGGATTTGAACCATTTGAGCAGTCTGTTACATAATGAAGAAATAGGAGACCAACTGACTGACCAAATGTAAGTATTTAGAACTGAAACTTGGTGGAGAGGTCAGTAGACATATCAATAGCATGTGAACCAAATTTCAGGCCATTCTCAATTTGAGAAGTAGGTCAACCAATTCGCTAAGTGACTGCCTATTACAGGGAATACTGGATTTCACAGTCCCTATTTATGCACTTAGAAACCTTAGTAAATAGTGTCCAAAAATTAGAAATTAAAATTCTGGTGAAATTTTAGGCAGCCTAGATGAAATCTAGAAAGTTTTATATAAATTTGACTTATGGATTGATCACAAAAAAATCGGCAAGTTTGCTGCACAAGAGAGCAAAGAGCTCAAAATTTGGCTAAGTGTTAAAATTTGGAGATTTTGACCCAAATGAACTAATTTTGACCCCCAATTGACCTATTTTGACCCAATTTGGATTCAAATTGACCAAGAGTGACTAAGTTGACCAGGTTTGACTAATTGACTAAACATTTATCGAGACAATTTGGGTCGATCGAAACCGAGTAGGGATAGTGAGATTAGAGATTAAGCCATAGGATGGAAAAAATTGAGATTGAGTTTAATTAATGCAGATTTGAGTGAGCACTATAGGATTGGGTTGGTTATCGACGGGGCATCGATGTGCAGGACCCAAGGTGAGTAGTTTGATTTAGGTGTTTTCTGCGACTTATATTCCTTGCATAAAATTTGTGTGAAATGACATGGTTTAAATGATTTCATGAAATTTAGATACATTTGATTGGTTTTGAGATGTGTAGATGTACATAGGTAGTGAGACCATAGGTTTAAGGACCAAGCATCGGAGTCAGGGTACTTGATGTGATTGAGATTAGACTCGAGGTCCGAGTATAGGGTTAAGGCATATGATCGATGCGTCTAGCTTTGGACCCACTTGAGTGATGGAACTCGAGGACTGAGCGCAGGGTTAGGGTATTCAAGGAATATGTCTAACTTACGACTCACTCGAGTGGCTAGCACGCCTAACTCAGGACCCGCTCAAGCGATGACCATAGGTTAACCCTAGCCTTGATACATTTTTAACTGGCATGGATTTGAAATGTTTTATAATGGTTACATTATTTATAACTGCTTATGTACTATGCCATGCAATCAAATTTTACATTATTTCTTCTACTCACGCATACATGCATTGTTTTAGAGTATTGATTATGGTTGACATGCCAGTCTTTCTACACATTGAGCCAGGTTGATTTTAGGCTCACTACTCTATTACTATTTCAGGTTCTTCAGTAGCTGATAAAGGAAAAAGTGTGGTGATTGCCTAGCTCCCTAATGATTCTTGTTCCCTTTTTGTCTTTTTGATTTAGAGGTTGGCATTTTTTATTTGTGTATAAATGGTCAACTATGTATTTTGGACAAGATAGATATGTAATAAAATGTTTTCTCTTCATATGTTGCTTACTTTCGCTTTTAAGTGTTCCAATTATTTTGATATTGTTTGTTGTATGAGATTGGAAAAGGGTTTAACAGTGGTTGGGCGAACTAGAATGGTGAGTGAGTTCGTTGGGCCAATGTGCCAATCGAGCCACCCTTGATCTAGGGAAGGGGTCCCGACATAAATGACCTAAATTACCCATAAAATAATCGAAAAATAAAAGTTTGTCAAGCTAGCTTAATAAACACTCTATTTTTAAATAAGGGCTTTTTATGTTATTATTATCAAACAATTTATTAAATATAAGCTCTTATTTAATTAGTGCTAAGTAAAGCTACCAAACAAGCCCTTAAAGATTGTCCTGAAGACACTTAGAAAAAAAGAACTATATACTAAGTTCAGCAAATGCAAATTCTGGATGAAAATGTTCAAATTCTTTGGCCATGTAGATCTCGATAACGTGGAAGTTGTCACAAACTGGAAATAACTTTAAGACTGTGGTGGAAATCAGAAGTTTCTTAGGCTTAGATAGATACTACAAGAGATTCATCTAAGATTTCTCAAAGTTAGCCGAACCCATGACAAAATTAACAAAAAAAGAGTTAAATTCAATTGGAATGAGAAATGTGAACAATCATTCCAAGAATTGAAGAAGAGATTGACTTCAACCCCCATCTTAGTTACTCCTACCCATGGTGTTGGTATGTTCTGTATACTGATGCTTCGCAAAATGGATTGGGTGCAATGTTGATGTAAGAAGGAAAGATTATTACATATGCCTCACGACAACTAAAGCTTCATGAACAAAATTATTTGAAATTTACCTAGAATTAGCAGCCATTGTATTTGCCTTAAAACATCTGGATACACTATCTTTATGGTGAAATATTCGATCTGTCTTCAGATCACAAGAGTCTGAAGTACATTTATACATAGAAGGAGTTAAATCTTAGATGGCGGGAATGGATGGAATTCCTTAAAGATTATAATTTTCAATTACATTACCATCCAGGAAAGGCTAATGTAGTGGCAGATGCCTTGAGTAGGAGATTTGATAAACAATATGAAGAGAAAAGTCAAATGCACTAGTTAATCGAGGATTTCAACTTGGGTGTCACCTCAAATGAAAAACAGGTATACCTTTACAACATGAGTTGCCAGCCGAACCTCAAGCATCAGATCAGACAAGAGCAAAGGCAAGATAAATGGATCATGATTCTAATTGAAGGAGTCAAACAAGGAAAACATACTGATTTAGAATTGACACCAAAGGCACGTTGAGACTTGGAAATAGAAATCTGTGTTCCTCAAGACGGACAAAGCATAAAAATCATATTAGACGAAGCGCATCAGACTAAATACACTATGTATCCAGGTGGAGACATAGTTAAGTATGTCTCTAAATGCCTAACATGTCAATAACTAAAGGCTGAGCACAAAAAACCCAATGAAATGTTACAATCACTCTCAATTCTTGAATGGAAGTGGGATGACATTGCCATGGACTTTGTCACCGGACTACCTTGGAACCTGAAATGAAAAGATACGGTATGGGTCATTGTGGATCGTCTTACTAAGGTGGCACATCTCTCAATTATTAGATCCATGGACCAAGTCAGTAAAATGGGAGAACTTTATGTGAAGGAGATAGTACGACTTCATGGCGTGACTAAAACCATAGTGTCAAATAGAGACTCTCGATTCACATCACAGTTATGGCAGAGTCTACAGAAGGAGTTGGGCACCAAACTCACCATGAACACCACTTTTCATCCTCAAACTAATAGTTAGTTTGAGAGAGTCATTTAAACACTAGAAGACATGCTAAGGTCTTACATCCTTGACTTCAATGGAAACTGGAGCAACTACCTACACTTGGCAGAGTTTGCCTATAGTAACAGTTATCAGACAAGTATAAAAATGGACTTGTATGCAGCTCCCTATGGAAGGCCCTGGAGATCACCAACTTGTTAGGTTGAACTTGAAGACCACGTGCTTACTAGGCCAGAACTAATAGAGGAGATAAACTGTCACAACCCCTCACTGGGCCCCTAGAACCTCCATGCAGGACATTCTGGGTTAGGTGGTGACTCACAAGGTACTGTCTCTTCCCCTTGAGATTTTATTTTGCTTCCGCAGAGATTTGAACCAAGGACTGGCTCAATAGTAGCAAATTTCGTGAAATCAACGTACTTATCCCCAAGTTGTGGGTTTGAAACTCTGTAGAGGCAAAAGAAAACCCCAAGGGGAAGGAACAACACCTTGTGAGTCAACATTGTGAAAACTCAGGTATGGAGGTCCTAAGGGCCTGAGGGGCTGGGTTGTGACATGAAAATTAAGTAAAACAAATACAGAAGAGATTGGCTACTATATAAAGTAGACAAAATAGTTATACCGATAAAAGGAGAAGGCCCCTTGAGTTCCAGGCGGGGATAGAGTATTCTTAAAAATAAGTCCTCAGAAATGAATCAAAAGGCTCGCATACAAAGGAAAGTTATCATCTTGATTTATCGGTCCCTTTGAAATACTTAGAAGAATTGGAAAAGGTACCTACGAATTAGATCTACCAAACAGAATGTCCTTAGTTCACAACATGCTTCATGTGTCAATGCTGAAGAAGTATATACCTGACCCTTCTCACATAATCCATTGGGAAAAGGTGGACATTCAAGACGATGTCACGTATAAAGAAGCACCAGTTATGATTCTTTATTGCAAAGTACAAAGCTTAAGAATGAAAGACATTCCCTTAGTCAAAGTTATTTGGAAGCATCATGGAGTAGAAGAGGCAATTTGGGAGCTGAAAAACGAAATGAAGAACAAATACCCAGACCTCTTCACCAAAAATATCTGACTAAACAACATTAAAGCTAGTAAATACAAATTTCGAGGATGAAATTTATTTTAAGGATGGTAAGTTGTAATACCCAAAAAATTCGGGTTAAAAAAAGGACAATCGGCGGCACTGTTCAACCGAAGATTCTATTCAATCGAGGACACTATCTGTAGGTGGCGCGACAATCAATGGCACTATTTTGTCGGCAGTGCATCGCAATAATGAGCAGCATTGTAGCGCATTGTTTACTCAAAACAAAACAACTGGGGTGGTACTATTTTGTTGGTGATACTATAGCACACTATTCACTTGAGATAAAACAACTTTTGGCGACACTGTTCACGCTACTATATAAACCCACCCCCCTCCCCCCTCATTCGCAAATTCATCCCAGCAAGAGAAAAACAAATTTCTTTACTTACTCTCTTTTCCTTTCTCATTTCTAGGCTATTCTAAACAACAAATATAGTGGGAGGAAGGAAAAAACTCAAGTTTCTGCATAGCAGTAGTAAGGGCCTACTTCCAAGCCTTTATTTTGGAGAAGCTAGAGGTTTCTACATGTAAAAACAAGTATAATGACTCTATTTAAGTTTATTTGTGTAGGATTTGAGATATTAAGATACCAAAAGAACAAGAGATGGGAGAAACATGTGTAGAAATGTCCACTTCAGGACATACTGTAATATTGTTTACATGTACTATGTTGTTGTTCACAAATACAACATTCTTCACAAAGTAATATTTACTATTACTATTCACAAGGTATTGTTTACTATTAGTATTCATAAATACTATTCACAAGTATTGTTCATATATATGATACTGTTCATGAACAGTTATTAAATTATATTTTTAAAATGTAGATCCTAAAGACTCATAGTCAAAGACTCAAAACAATTTAGAATAACAATGCAAGGATTCGAGGGAGTCAACTATCAATGTAGAAGTGACTGTCTGAACTCTTTCATATTATTTGCGTTAAGATATGAAACATGATTCTATATGATTATTGTTATACATTGTTTTAGGAGCATGTTAGGGGTGTATGCCTATGAATGAATATCTATTTGTTGTTATGAACTTATAGCATGTTATGTTTTGTATGAAAGTAAGAATCTATGCCATGCATGCCATATGATGAATAGAATAATTAATGTGATTATGAGCATGTTAACTTGTCTATTTGTATCCATTGGTTATTTATATTGGATATTTCAAATGTGAATATATTTGTGATTACTAATCAAAGATGATAAAGAGAACTAACCACATATTGGCACGATGATGTAGATACTATGGTAGTAGTCTAGCATCATCATAGATATTCCTGACCCTAGGCGAGTCTCTATTTGAAAGGGGACTGAGAGTCTAAGTGAAACTTCACTCCCTGCTTTGATGATTAAGTGAGACATCAACCTTGAGATAGGGTTCTTAGTGTGTAACAAGCCTTCGGGCTTGAATACTCCAAACCTAAGTTGGAATGCCAAGGAAGAAAACCTTTCAGTCTTAACATTAACTCAAATAATTGAATCATTGAAACGCCTAATATTTTATAAGTGCTTGCATGTTTGTATTTTGACTATTATAATGCTTGAGATATTTTTGTGTAAGATCCACTTGGCTCTTGAGCTCACCCTACTCAATCCTTTTCAGGTAACCATTGAAGACATTGGTACTGACAAATAATGTAAAAATAGTCATCAGTGGAGTGTGCCTACAGTATGAAGATGTGTTAGAAAATAAACTTTATTTGTTATTTTCAATTATAGGGCATGTGACCTACCATATTTAATCCTGTCAAATACCGACCATTAGTCAATGCATAAACGAAGGCTCTCATCCTTCTTTTTCACAAACAATACCGGAGCACCCCAAGGTGACACACTAGGAGAGATGAAACCTTACTCAACAACTTCTCTAGCTGAGCCTTCAACTCTTGTAACTCCTTAGGCCCCATGCAATAAGGAGGAATCAATGTACACCGTGTCCCTAGAATGACCTCGATGATAAAGTTGATCTCCCGCTTAAGGGGTAAGTCGGGTAGATCCTCAAGGAATACATCAAGAAAATCCCTTGCAACAAGGATCTCATTGATACTCGTCTGTGAAGGTCTCATCTATGCTGGTCAAACCGGCAATAGTGTCCATATCTTGTTGTGTCACCAATTGACCATGGATACTCTACCTATCAGAAGTTCTACCCTAAAAGACAATGATGGGTTGCCTTGGGAACTAGAACACGACCTTCTTGGCAAAACAATCAACATGTGTGTGGTATGCAGCCACCCAATCCATCCCAAGTATGGCATCGAATTCGGGGAACTTCAATACTCGAAGGTCTAAAATAGTCTCAAAGCTCCCTAATCTAAGTACACACCCCTCATAGATCATGTTGGAGTAAATGTGCTTCCTCGCAGCAGTACTCAATATCAACCAAGTCAGGGCCCTAACTGGTCTAAATCCCACTCTATCCATGGTACACCTGAAAATAAAAGACAGTGTAGAACCAACATCAATCAATACATATATAGATGAATCACCAAGTGTAACGGTACCTTCCACCAACATCCTCGTCGAGTCAAGGTTGGGTTGGGTGACCGCCTACGCTCTATCTCTATGGCTGGGTTGAAAGGACTAAGACTTCCTCTAAGGATTAGACACCCGACCCTCTTGTGCCCAACCTATCCACATAGGTAATATGTGAGGGGCAGCCTCGATCCACCATGGTAGCCCTCACTCGGTCCACGGCCTCTACCTCGATCCCCATAGAATGAATGGGAGTGGTGTTCAACTGTCCCTTTAAAACTTTTTCTTCTTGTGCCTTTGGTGGCGACCACGGCCCTATAACCTCCGTATCCATCTCTATATGATGGCTGAGTCTATAACTGTGTCTCTTTGTGGTTGTGGCTATGGGTAAGGAGTGCTACTCAGTACAATAAAAATCTCCAAGGCACCCATCCAACCCGTCCATTTCATACTGAAGAGCTTCCCTCTTAATCTCCTCTAAGGTCCTAGCCCTCGATGTACAAGTCGCCTGTGCTCAACCCTCATCAATAAAATCTTGCCCTCTCTCTCGGCTCAACTATCAACTAAGGTGCATACGCCTCCAACTGTAGGAACCGATGGGTATACTCCCTCACTATCATGGTCTATTGACGCAAGCTCATAAGCTCGATCTTCTTACATTCTCGCTCAGCCTTCAGAACATAAGCTTCTAGAAAAAGCTCTTTGAATTTGGCCCAACAGATTTGCACAAAACATTCCTAATTTGATATATACTCCTTAAATATTTTTCAGAATTTTAGTTTTCGACTTTTGGACTTCATTTGATATGGTTTTCAAGTGGAACAACAAGGTAGTCAAATTCCCAACCTTTTGTTTTATTTGCGCAGAAAATTTGTTAATTTTTCTGCGATCAATCCGTGTATCGAATTTGCTCAAAACTTTTCAAATTTGATCTATACTCCTTAAATAGTCCCTAGAATTTTAGTTTGTAATTTTCGAACTTCATTTGATAAGGTTTTAAGTGTAATAACAATAACTTTCATTCCCTAGTTTTTATGTGACAGACAGTCGTTGGTTGCATAATTTGACCCACTTACCCAACTCGAATTTGGACAAAACTTGGTACCTTGTTCTTGGGATACCTAGTGAGGTCTCCACCAAATTTCATCTCAAAATACTAAGACTTGCTCATTGAACTGATCCTCCAAAGCTATTTCTTACACTTGTCATCTGTATTTAGGTCATAAAACATCCTCATACTAAGCCTCATTCCAATCAGTAAGCATATGTAACAAAAATCTGCTCATATATTTCATCAAACACCTCACATGCCTCTTTTACAACCTCTAACATTTTCTATGTCAAAACACCTTCCTAACATAGCACTTTTGCATCTGTATAACATCACGACTACAAGGGCTTATGGCCCAGGATTTATACTTTCTTGTTGCCTCAAATGTGAGGTTTAACCACACAAAATTTTAGCCCAATCAGACACTCCTAACAACTTCAACCATTGCCCCGAAGTTGCTCTCATAACACGTTCTGCTGTCATAGTTGGCAGCAACCATCTACGACACCTTGTAAACCATGCTCAAGATATTACTTTTTATTTTCTATCAATTGGAGATTGAAGTACACATAGAGAGGATCAAAACAAGAAGTTAATTGACCTCAAATGGGTTAGGAGCCAGCCTCTCAAAAATTGGATCAACACACTTTCCTCTGCTTCTAGTTTCCAACTATGTCAAACAACTCTCCTTCGTGGTCATTTTCATCTCAGCTGGCTTGTGTTTTCTACCAATGGATTCTACATTCTTGAAAAGGGAAATAAGAGCTTTTCAAGGAACCCAAGATCATACAAAACGGACATGACATGAGGAAGATATGAGAGGATGAAGGTGGCGTGTTGCAACTACTACAACGTAAAAAATACTAAAAATTTTATTTTTGTTACAACTTTGGAGGAGTCTTTGCATGGCTCAAACAGTGTCAGATGGCCAGCCACGTGACCTGGGGTAGCATGGCATGGTGCTCTGTTGGCTGGAGTTGCAAGGGCCAATCGGCGGCGCCATCAGTCGCCAAAAATCATAGCTCAAAACAGGGACAAAATCTATTTTTCTGCAGATTTGTTTGAACAAAAGTAGGGGAGAATGAAAAAGAAAGAGAAGGGGAAAAGGAGAAGAAGGTTGGGTGCATGGCTAGCCCATGTGCCAAAGCTGTCAAAGTGTATTTTTTTTATTTTTTTCTTCTTTTATCTTTATTTTCTCTTTTTTTTCCTCTTTTTTCATATTATTTCATTTATTTATTTATTTTCTCTTATTATTATTATTATTTATTTTATGCATTCAACCTAAATAATAACATTTTTCTCTTAAAAAAATTAAATAATTATTTCAAATAAATTCTTCATAAATTATATTTTCTCCCAAAATCATATTTCTTAAAAAAATTAACTTATTGTCTTCTCAAAAATTACATTTCTCAATTAACCTAATTTTCATCAATTAAATTAGTAAAATTAAATAAAATTAAATATATTTATATATTTTTATTAAATTTTTTTTAAGATTACGTAAAAATACATGTATCAAACTTATCAACTTGATGTTCAAAGTATGAGTCGTTACAATTATGTTGTTGTTGCCAATCCTAACAAATTAAGTTGTATTTTCAATTTCATCCGCCATGCATGTTTGATACGGAGAATATCACTTTCAAGGATGTGAGCCCGCGAAGAGCATCTAAGACTCCATTTATAAGCAAGCACCTTGGTTTCATTTGATGGTTCCCGAGGTCCTCACATGCAGTGGGAATGGGCTTGTAATTAGGATCATCACTCACCTCTGACGATGACTCCATGTGGGGTTGCTTTAATCTCTCTCTTCTTCTCATATAACTGACGACAAGGGATATTCTTACGCACACAATTAGTAACCGATGCATAGATAAGGACATACAACACTATCCCAAACCTCAAAACTACCTATATCATATATTAGACAATAAAAATAGGATAGCAAGTTTATAATAACTTAAATCATTTAAGGATTAATTATTTTTATAAGATTCATTGAATAAAAGTTGATAAGATATGACTATAGGATAAAAATAAAGTTATAATGTGCATGAGATTAAAACTAAAAATTAATGAATTTTGTAATCAAATAACTAGAAGTAAACGCAAACCCGTAAAGATATCATTCTCATTAATTTGTACCTAATCTTTTTACATAAGTTCAGGGATTGAATAATCACCTAGATTACATTAATCCCTAAGATAGGGAGACATAGCATTATTTTCTCCTTTAATTTTGCAACTTATTTGTATAAATACATTGCATTATATATATGTGTGTGTAAAGAATCATACTCTCAATAATTTTTCACGGTAATAGAGCAATAACCAAACTTTCTACCATGACCATCGGAGAAGCCACCTCTTCTACACCACAAATTCTATTATTTCCTCCATAAATCTAGATACAGAGAGCCCACGCCCATTTGGTATAATGATTAATTCATTTTCAAAAAGAAATTTTATGATCTATATATATAATAATATTATCATTGAAAATGTTATGATCTATATATATAATAATTTTATCATCTATATATAGAATTAACAAGTTTGAATTGAGACGAATGGATACAAGAATCACGCCTCAATTTTTTATTATGTTTCAAATAAAATTATTTATTATTTTCACTTTAAACTAAGTGTTGAAAAATGGGGCATGATACACATCAACCTCTGCTAGGAGGTTCAACTCCTACCCGGAGCGGCTTAGTAGGTGGAATAAAAATTTTGTCTTGAAGTACAAGTTAACTTGGTTCAGAGATACCCCATAGAATAACCAAAAAAAAAAAAAAAAAGAAAAAGAAAAAATTGGGGCACGATAACACACTAGTTGATGAAAGACGAAATACAAATTATGAAGGCCAATATAAATTCAATGGGCTGAATGAACCCTTATTTGAAATCAAACCCAATTATTTTTACATCATTAATTTTAGTGCAAGCTCGATCATGATATATCATGCATGCAATCCATCCATACATCATCATGCTTTCTTATGCTCCAAAACATACTTAGTAATGGCTGTGGCCATGGAAACCAACGAATCAATTGATATGTAAGGTTCAACTTTGCTGGCTACTTCCTCATTTGGAACTTCATACTCAGTTTTGGACACAATAATGCAAGAGTCGCGACCTTTCTCTATAATATGAAAGCTGTCCATGTAGAAGGTGCAGCCCATTTCTAGATAACCTCCTTCTATCTGCTCCACCTCCTTCAATCGCTTCGCGTCATCTATTGTAACAAACTTCTCCTTGTATTCTAGTGGCACTGATCCTGCAGTTAAAGATTAATCACACTCGTAAACAATTATATTAGGATGCATTTGGTAGCTAAACTTCTTCTTAAAAGAAATATTGTGTTTTTAAGAAATTTTTCTGACAATATGTTTTTGAGAAAATTTTCTCATTAGTGTTTGATTAGCCATGAGAAAATTTATTTTTTAAATTAATATACAAATAAGTTTTACATGAGAATATTTTATTTTCTTATTTCTAAGGCCGAACAGATTTTAGTGTGAAAATATGAGAGTTTGGAAAAATTTTCAAAATTTTTCTTACCACTTTGACTATCCAAATATAAGATAATAAAATGTTATCAAGAAAATCAAAATTTCCAAGAGAGAATTTTTATTTTTTCGCATCAACTAAACATATATTTAATTGACAACAAACTATTCAATTATATTTGATGCATTTCATAGCTTAAAAACTTTTTTCTTAAGAATATGTTTGTGGGAAAATTTTCTCACGAGCGTTTGATTAAGTGAGAAATTTAAGGAATTTAGCAATAGGTTGTTGTTTTTCTAAATTAATTTATAAATGATTTTTCATGAGAAATTTTTAGTTTATTATCTCTTAAACTGAGCAAACTGGGCCAGAACAAAGTTTTAAAATTAAAATAGTATTCTTACTGTTTTAATTTACTATCCAAACATGAGACAATGAAATTTTATCTAACAAAATTTCTTGAAAAAATTTTATTTTTTTTATCAACAAAACATACCTTTAGTTAACAACAAAAGGGAGTAACTATTCAAAAACGTGTTTAATTTTAAAGTAATTATATATATATATATATATGTGTACGGACAAAATGTTAGCATATCAACAAATGATATGTAAAATATTTTTCCTGCATTCTTCTATCGATCTAAAGATTCGGAAAAGGGATTGGGTCTAGAAATGAAAAAGTTGGAATGAAAGAACTGGACTTAGCGGAAGGGACCTGGTGGAAATGTAACGTGAAGAACAGTGCCAACCCCTCCATCGCCTTCCACGATCTCGATCTTCTCGAAAACACTAGGAAGCAACTGGACGATAAGCTTGGGCAAGTCAGGTGAGCTGTAGACTGCCCATATCTCGTCTGCAGACGCACCTACTACCTCTCTCTCGTCTTTCAGTTCCTTCCTCATTGTCTCCTCTTCTCCTCTTTTTCTCTCTTCTCTTTCGTGGATGGCTTCACTGATCCTTCCTTGCTTTTAT
>JAJIYU010003986.1:0-25301 GCA_030144865.1 Tinospora cordifolia
CAAATTTCACATATTTTCCCCATTTTTTCTCATTTTCTCCAATAAGTAATATAAATTTGAGAAAATTGATATAAATCGTTGTATTTCCATTAAAAATTCTAGAAAAATGTACATATCATATTTGAAAATTTGCACACCAAAACATGGGTCGTCACAAAATGAAACCTCCAAATTTAAAATTTTCAACTATTAAGAATAATTTCATTCTTTTCCACATCTATAATCAAAGAAATAATTTAATTTCAAACCATTTAAAATTCAAGGATTTTAGTTTTAAAGAGATTATACCTTTTCGTAATTTTTCCTTTTGTTCACTTTCAATTTGAAATCTGATGCCCTCATCTTGATTAGAACAGTTTTGAGCATCAAAGCCCCTTAGTAATTTTGTTTTTACAAATTTGATTTCTGTTTTTATTCCTAAAACCCTCTTAAAATCTATCAAACAAACAACTGAAATTTTATTTTCAAAACAATTCTTTGTAGAATCCCAATCTAGGGCATCAAAATTCGTCAATTTCATGCCCAAAATCCAGCACAAAGATTTGAATCTAGGGCATCAATCTTTGGGTTCATATTTTGTGCCGAAGTTTCAAATCACGCACCGTTGCATTCTTCGTCTCCTTTGTGCATAGCAAAATACATCAGTGTTATGTTTGCTCTTTGTTCAAATGCAATACCCAACAGCAGCAACACTCTTCGTTTCAGTCTCACGTTCGTCTTCATCATGGATAGCAACATGGCAACAACCAGCAATTCCCAAATTGCCAAAACACACTTCTGCAACAAGCTTCCGTTCGCCTTCATTTTCCTCTTCTTTGTGTAGAAAATGGACAGCAAGCAGCACACTTACATAAACAAACAAATCTCACTGTCTTGCTTCTTGTTTCCTCTGTTATGATCCACGGCCAGCAACATAACCAAAAACCCAATCGATTTTGCCCCAAATCACCAAAAGAAACCAAGCCCTAGATCTCTTTTTCGTTCCTCATTTCATGCTTCAGATTTGAGAATTTCTTCTTCTTTTACCCAATTCGCAAACCCCATCTTCATTCCAATTCGTGAATCACAAGCCCTAATTTCGTTCTTGTCCTTGCTATTCGCCCAACACCCAAATCAAAAGCCCCACATCACAAATCACGTTTGCTTCTTCTTCAACTTTCTGGTTTTCTTCTTTCGGATCACCCAAATTAACAAGATTAAAAATCATATTCTTCTTCTTTCTTCTATTTTCCTTTCTCTTGTTCGTGCAATTAGTGAATATTCTGGATTTTTTTTTTTTTTGTTTCCAATCATACAAAGCAAGTTTCATTTTTTTTTAAATTAATTATTTTGGCCCCTAAAACTTGCAAAACAAGTTTTCAATTTTTCTTTGTTTTTTTTGGTGGCCAAAAACAGAGAACAAGATTATTATTATTATTATTATTATTATTATTATTATTATTATTATTATTATTATTATTATATTTTTTCACTCAATATGTGATTCTTGTCTTTCAAACCCGTATTTGATTTTTAATTCAATGATATCTGATTTTTATTTTTATTTTTAACAATGTTTCGATCAACCCATATTTAATTTTCTTTCTCAAACAATTCTCGGATTTAATCCACTAAGAATTTCATTAACTGATATTTTATTTATCTTTTTGTTATTTTATTTTAAAATCTCATTTTTTTCAAAATAATATTTTATTTTATATTCACTCGCGACGTAACGTGTTCGTAAAATTCCGGGGTGTTACACTAAAACCTGTCAATTTAAACTCTATATAAACCCAGCATGAACACCCAGTCCTCCCCACTTAAGCAAGAGTGAATCACTTCTCTTCTTGCTCTCTTAGCCTTCTTCTTGGCATTCTTTTATTCCCTAGTTGTTCAACATTTGTCATGCCATATGTTCGTTATACATACGACGGGGCATTCTTTTGAAGAAATTAGAGGATTCAACGAGTCAAAGAAATTGTAAGAACCTATTCAAGTCCCAAAAGCATGATTTATGATCTAGAGTTTGAAGTATTAAGTTGCCAAGGCCATAAGAGAACAAAGGATGGGAAAAACATACCCAAAAATCCAATCTTCGTATTGGTTACTACAATAGTGATCAATGTTACCGTGATAGTGATCAGTGTTACCATGGCAATGCCTTTATCTTCCCAGTTTTTGAACTTTCAAATTGATTACTATAGTCCTTTGTTGTAGTAATACACTATAATTTCATCACAGCCCGCTGGTTACTGTAGTGCAACCCATTTTCTGTAAAACCTACTGGTTACCGTGGTACCCTACCATAGTAATGTAACTGAACACCTATATAACCCTTTGGTTACCACAGTAGTGTTTTTGTACTTCCTATTTTTCACCTATTTGTTCTAATTATTGTAGTGATCTTTTCCTCTAAAGTGGTAAATAGACCCAAGACCATACTAAGACTCATCTAGGATGATATCCATGCACAGCTATAGGCCATATTATATAGAAATCATTAGAATATGATTCAAAATTTTAAAAACACATGAATTACAAGTAATAACATATTGAATATTAATCTTCAAGGTTGACGGCTCAAAGAGGCTTGAAATAGCACGACAAGGACAAAAAGGAACTAAAGCTATAAGGTGGAGATGATTTCTAAGTTTTAACTTATTATTTTGATTCAAGTAATATACGCATGTATGCTAGTTAGCCTAGGAATATATCTTGAAGTGAATATGCATGCTATGCTTTATACACGTTGTATTTTGTATTGAATATGCATGCTTAGAATATATGAATGATGACACATGATATGTGATCTATGCTATAAGAAATAACATGCCTATGATGTTTACCATGTTTATGATGCTCACATTTTTATATATCTGATTTAAGTAGTCATTAGTGTGATTTGTCATTAAGGAAAGATTAATAAAGATTGTAACTACGAACCGCGTGGTGATGGATTTCATCATGAGTGTTCCAACCCAAACTCGGCTTGCCAGCTATTTTAATTTTTTAATTGGAGTAAGGCATTTGGATTAACCCAATTTCCCAAATTGTGAACTGGGCGTTTAGATTAAACCAACTTCACCGATGATGGGTTTGAGTGTCCGAATTTGACCTCTCTCGCTAGATCTGAAACACTGAGACAGATTCCTTTCGATCTTAACATCAATTGATAACAAATAGTTGTTTAAATTACCTAATTTATGGAAGTATTTGACATGTATGTTTTATTTGTTTGAAATAATAACTTAAATATTTAGGCTGATCCGTTGGGCTTTTGACCTCATCCCTTCTTTTAACATTTTGGAAAATTAAAGACCAAAGGCTACGAGACTTGTGAAAGTATTACTTAGTCAATTTTACACAGAATTTACTTTTGATAAGTTCTTTTGGGCATGTTGGCCTAGTTTTTCATTATCAGTTTCAAGGTTGTTGCGTTGTAATAAACTCAAAAGTTTTATACATCTCTTGAGATACTAAATTTTCAAATAATGATATTGATTTGTTTCATTTAAAAAGGATATCATGTTATGTGAAGTCCATATGAGTTGATGTATTCAGGAAGTCTTGTAGAATTGGGATAGTAATGATTTATGAATGATGCTTGCACATGATGTCAACGTGCCGAATTGTAATTGCGTGCTCTGAACCAGATTTCTTAGGGTCACACAAGGGAGGGAGGGTGTTACATAGCTCCCCTTTTAGATGTCTGATGACACAAAGGATTTCAAACAAATTCAAAGAAATGTTTTTCCATTGATAATTTTTTCCACAAAAAAGATATGAGTTTTCAAATGATGTAAAAGGTGCTTTCAAGTCTCAAGTGATTTTGTAGAATGACTTAGAATAGAGATATAAAGATCAGAAGGGGGGTCACAGCTTTGGTATCAAAGCTTTATGCTCTAGATCTATGGGAAGACAAAACACATGACTCTATACAATAGTGGTATTAGAACATTGGCAGTAGACATAATAGAATTAGGAATATAACTTAGACAAAGAAGGAACAATTGTATGATTCAGTGGATCAAGGGACTTTAAAACTATAAAAGCATATATTAGAGGTAGAAAAATTGTTTGAGCCTTACTTGTTTAGAGCCCAGATTGAGAGAAGCCTGCATTTTTGGTCCTTACTCGGTATGGGATTTATAAGGATTTAGGAATGTGAAAGAATCTTGATCTTGGTGAATGACAAACCATGAATGGTGAGTGACTAATGACTTTAGAAGCGCTTTTGACCATACACTTGGTTAGTATGAAAATTTTGGATGTGTGATAACTTTGGAAGTCTTAATCATTGGAACACTTACAAAATTGCTTTTGTATAGTTTCAATCCTCTGCATATGCTCTGATTGATGGGTGATGTTAGTTGGAGATTATTTACCTAATGTGGACTAGAAGGCCGTGAATTATGTGCACTTACATGCATGGTTATATCACATATGAATTTGCATGATGAACTGAGGATACAAGCATTCTCCAACTAAACTTAAAATCAAACAACTAGGCTTCCCTAAGCAAAACAATAACTTAGAAACACAAACTTAGGATCACCCTAGTATAGAGATCGAAGAATGAAGATATAAAAATGATATGAATACAAACTAATGCTTGATCATATAGATGGAATCTATTATGGATAGCAATGTCATTATGGTACTAGTAGTTACAAAGCAAAATGTGAACTAGTATGAACCTAGTATGAACCTTTGGAGGAGGACATCGTGTAACACCCAACCTCCCCTCGTGCCACACACTAACTAGTTCTAGTTCGCAGGACATAGTTACTATAATTTCTTCGAACATAAATAGTAATAGTCAACACATTATCGTCATGTGCAGAGTGTAATATCAATCATCTTGGGCCACCTAAGAGGCGGAGCATCACTTTATCTTTTCTTTCTATCTTTTCACTGTCCCAACCCTATGGGATTTCTTATGACATATTAACTCATGCAGAGTTCACATAAAATACTTTGAAATCTTTAAATGAAATGAATCAATATCATTACTTGAAAAAAAAATTAATTTCAATATTCAGTGGGTACAATAACCTTTGAACTTATTTAATAAAACAACTATAAACTGAAAGGGAAACTAGGACCAACGTACCCAACTTAAACAATATTTTCAATCGATAAAGGAAAAAAATCTCCATGCAGCATGTGATCTTTAATTTCCTGAAATGTTAGAAAAATAGGTGAGGTCAAGAGCCTATCGGGTATGTGTCAAACACTTTTATAGATTAGGTGATTCAAACAGTAATTTATTATCAATTGACATTAAAACTGAAAGAAATGCCCTTTAGTGTTCTAGATCTAGGGAGAGAAGTCAAATATGGATGTTCAAACCCATCATCAATACAGTGGGATAAATCCAAATGCCCAGTTCACAATTTAGAAAATCAAAGTAAATGGCAAGCCAAGCCCAGGTTGGAACACTCACAACGAATTCTGTCACCACGCTGGTACATAGTTGTAATTTTTATTAATCTTTCTTGAATGATGAATCTTGTCAATAACAGATTAAATTAGATTTATCTTTCAATAATAAAAACATGCGAGCATCATAAACACGTAGTCATCATTCCATAGGCATGTCACTTGATCAATAACATGACATGCATCATGATATCACTCATACCCTTTAAACATGCATCACCATTCATTAATCATGTAAAGTCAGCCATCATGCATATTGAACTCAAGGCATAACATTTATATTCAATTTAAGGCACAGTTCTAGACTAATAAGCACATATGCATATTTTATTTAAATCAAAATAATAATTTAAAATTCGAAAATCATGTCCACCTTATGCACCTAATTCCTTCTTATCCTTATACTATTATCATGAGCCTTCTTGAACCTTCAACCTTCTTTCTTTACTCAAGAATAAAATAAGAAGACCCTCTTTCTCTTGAGCTAAAAGAGAACTAAGAAGAAAATGAAGATGAGAATAATGAGATGGGATGGTTTGAGGGAAAGAGAAGGGTAATATTTATAAGCATTATTAGCCAACCACTCCATACCTTAAATTTAAGGGGAAAGTAACCACTACCCACATTTTAAGAATCTAATCCGTTATTTAATGAGAATGTAATCACCCCACATTTTAAGCATCTTAATCCATGATTTAAAAAAGATGTAACCACTACCCACATTATAAGGATCTGAATCCATGATTTAAAGAAAATGTAACCATTACCCACATTTTAAGGATCCTAATCCATGATTTAAGGAGAATGTGACCACTACCCATATTTTAAGGATTTGTAAAATATTTTTGTTTTATCTTATTTTCTTTTTAACTTTAACAATAATATTATAATTATTTGTTATTTAGCTATTGATTGTCACACTTATTGGGTACTTAGGATAGTGGACACGTTTTTTTTCTCATTCTTTTCTTACTATATTTATTTCTACCTAATTTTAATTAATTATTTTTTATTTTATTTAGTATAAATAATAATATGCCATAAATTGAATTACTATTAATTTTCAATATTAATAATCATTGAGTCATATGCATTATAATTTAACTAAATTAAACATTTTTTTAGACTATTACAATCTACCTCCCTTAATTTAAATGTCCATATACACATATTTTTTACTTCACATAAATTTTATTAATTTAATTCTTGTCATTTTCTATAATATTTTCTAGACATTTTATTTTGTATTTTTTAAAGATTATTCTCATATTGCTTTTGTAATGAATTCATTTATGATTTTGATATTCCACCCTTAGCTGACAAAATGAATTCATTTATGATTTTGAATTCATTTTACCCTTAGCTGACAAAATTACTATTTTACCCTTGTGTATTTAATGTGTTTTCACATTTTAATGAATTCATTTATGATTTTGATATTCTTATTTTTAAAAATTTTGAGAATTTTTCAGGGTATTACACGTCGTCTTCCCGTCTTATGAGGAATCATTTTTAGACTCTTTTAACACTATTTAGTGAACACGAGATGATGATAATGACCTACGGATTGCTATGCCTTGAATTCCAACAAGAAATGCCACCTTCAGAGAAATGGTGGTGTGAAATGCTCACAAAATACATCGAAATAATTGAGGGCATTGAGCGTCAAGTACGTGAGATGAGAAAAAAAAAAGAAAAAGAAAAAGTGGCAAGGAGAGGATAACCACCAAAGGAAAAGAAGACAGTGATTGAATTCTTCAGTTAGAGTCATACATTATAGGGGTAATCACGTTCAAATAATCACTTTTGTGCCCTGTTTCATTAGTTTTTACGACCTTTTGCAATGTTATGAAGAGAAACACTTGTCACATGTATTTGGAAAGCTTATAAATAGAATTGATAGCTTTTGGGTATTATGATTGAGTTCCCTTAAAGGTTGTTATGATGATGGTGACTTTTGAGATAAATGACACCTCACTCAAGCAACCTTGACAACCACCAACCCCAACTAAAAGTGTGGAGCAACTTGTTTCGCAAAATACTGACATTTCTCTGCCTTTGATTTCCGTTACGACAAAAGGACTAGTTTAACACTATAGCAAGTAACTCATTTATATCGAAAGACTCAGTAGAAAAACTATAATAAATGAGGATACATATATGAAATGTTGTGCATGCAGCAATCAGTATTAAAGTCATAGTGGTGTCAAAGTGTTTATACCAATGTCACCTTAGGATGGATGGAAACATATTAACTACACAATTAAGTGTCATGCCACTTCACGAATATGGTGTAATCCTAGGAATGGATTGGCTCACTTAGCATGATGCCCGATTAGACTATTCGAAGCACATAGTCACACTAAAGCTACCAATCGAAGGTTTAGTAACAAATTTATGAGGATTAGTATAGGACGCCCAAAAACATGATGACAAATATATTAGGATGTATACAAGCCAACAATGACTTTACCAAACTAATAAAAGAAGAAAACTTGCATATGTTAACCCCCATTGGGAGCATCCTTGTAGTGAAGGAATTCATGGACATCTTTTCATATGAACTACTAAGGTTTCCACCATTTAGGGGTATCAAGCTCAAAATTGAACTTCTAACAGGAACAAGCCTAGTAGCCATTCCACCTTATTAGATGGCACCAACTGAACTTATTGAGTTGAAAACTCAACTAGATGAATTAAGGGAAAAAGTGTTCATAAGACCAAGTGAGTCACTCCTAGGAGTGTCTCTACTCTTTGTGAAAATGAAAGGACAATTCAATGTGACATTATGTTAATTATTGAAAGTTGAATCAAGTCACGATGAAGAACAAATATCCATTACCTACAATAAATGACTTATTCATCTAATTGGAAGGGGCCATCTACTTTTTAAAGACCAACTTGAGATCTGAATATCATCAACTATGAATGAGAGAAGATGATATGCCTAAGACAATATTAAAACTAGATACAGGCACTTGGAGTTTACTATAATAAACTTTGGACTCACGAATGCCCCCAACGACATTGTTCATGCCCTATCTAAATAAGTTGACAACGGTATTCATGGATAGCATCCTAATTTACTTCAAAACCTATGAAGAATATGAGGCACATCTAACTATAGCATTGGAGATGTTAGGCAATCACTGACTGATAACAACCCAAGATGGTGATCAAAATCATAAGCCTTCTAGGACTTGTAAGGTATATTATGTGCTTTATTAAGGACTTCTCCAAATTGGTTAAGCCCATGACTAAGCTGATGTAGCACCTCGCCTCCCCCTCGTGGCCAATCAAACTATTCTAGAGGGCTTAATTACCAAAATTCCTCAAATTAAGAATCCAACACATTAATGTAACATGCAAAACATCATTCATAATATCATGGCCACCCAGAAGACAAAGCTTTACTTTATCTCTTTCTTTTTCTCTTTTTTTTTATCGTCCCAACTCTATGAGACTTCCTGTCTCACGTTAACTCATGTAGATTTCACATAAAATACTTTGAAATCTTTAAATGAAATAAATCAATATCTTTATTTGAAAATCACTTTCAATATTCAAGGGTACAAGCACCTTTTATTTCAATGAGACTTCTTTAAAAAAGTAACAAAGGAAACTAGGACCAACATGCCCGACTAAGAAAAAATTTTGAATCTAGGAAAGAAAACTCTAAAAGTAATCCACACAACCTCTGATCTTTAGTTTTCTAAAATGTTAAAAAGAGGGGTGAGCTTAAGAACCTAGTGGATCATTCGAAATATTTAAATCATTATTTTAACCAAGTAAAACATACATGTTAAACACTTTCACAGATTAGGTGATTCATCAGTTGTTAATCAGTTGGCACTAAGATTAAACAGAATCCACCTTAGTGTTCTAAGTTTGGGGAGAGATGACAATCCAAATATTCAACCCTTCATTGGTGAAGTAGGGTCAATCCAAACACCCAATTCCAATCAAGAAAACCAAAATAACCAGCAAGCCAAGTTTGGATTGGAACACTCACTATGAAATCCATCACTGTGCCGGGATGTGATTATAGTCTTTATTAATCTTTCTTTAGTGACAAATCACATTAATGACGAATTAATCAGATGAATAAATATGTAAGCATCACAACATTGTAGTCATCATTCATGGAAATCTTAAGCATGTTAATAGGTCATTCATTGATCATGATATCACATGCTTAACTCATGCATCAACATTCATCATATATCTCAAGGCATGCATATTCCAAGGTATAGCATGTAGATTCATGGCATATTCCTAGACTAAGCAGGCATACATGCTTATATTATTTGAATCAAAATAATAAGTTAAACTTAGAAATCATCTCCACCTTATGCATAATTTCTCCTGGTCCTTCTGTTGTTGTTCCAAGCCTTATTTTAGCCTTTAACCTTGAAGACCAAGATTCAATACATTATTATTTGTGATTCATGTGCTTCTAACAACCTTACTCTAATGATTCCTATTTAATATGGCCTTCAATTGTGCAAGGATATCATCCTAGATGACTCTAAATGTAGTCTAACTTTTGTATACCGCAGTAGGAGGAAAGATTAGCACAATAATTAGAATGCACAAGCGAAACAATAGGGAGTGAGAATTGCTACCATAGTAACCAAAGGGAATCAATGAAGACAGGATACATTACTGTAGTAGAGTACCATGATAACTAGTGGGGGTTTTAAAGATGCAGTATCGTTACCAAGGTAACCAGTGGGCAAAGTCAAGTTTATGTTATAATGTCACGGTAGGGTACTACCGTAATCAGAGCAAAAGTTTAGAAATAGAGGTAAAAGAAGGCATTACCATGATAACATTAATCACTACCATGGTAATTAGTATGAAAATTGGATTTTTGTACATGTTTTTCCCATCCTATGCTTTCCTATGACCTTGGCATCCAAATACCTCGAACTCTAGACCTTGAATCATGTATTTGGGACTTAGATAGAGTCGTTACACCTTTTTTGATCTGTTGAATCCTCCGGTTGCTTCAAAAGTATGCCCATAAGTTGTTTCTTGTCATTGTTATGCAATACTCCTAGTTTTCTTCCTTCTTACTGCTATGGTTGTAGTGTGGAACAACTAGGGAACGAAAAATAGTTTGCTGGGCCAGAGTTTATTTTATTTTATTTTATTTAATCATCCAACAAAATTTTGGGGTATTACAGTTGACATGAAAGGGTGTGAAGTTTGATTGAGATGATATGTGTTAACGATTGTTTAAATAGTTAAAGGGAAGACTTACTTTAGCAGGTATTCTCATTACATGCATTTGTGGGATAGGCGCATCTTTTATAATGATGCTTCACACAATGAATTGGGTGTTGTACTAATGTAGGAGGGGAAAGTGGTAGCTTAAGCATTTAGGCCATCAAAGCCTTAGGAAAAGAACTACTCCACACTTGACTTTAAGCTAGGAGCAATAGTCTTTACTTTAAAGATATGGCAACACTATCTGTACAAAAAAAAGTTCAAATTATTCTTTGACCATAAAAGTCTTAAGCATATCTTCATAAATAAGGAATTAAACTAATTAAACTTGCGATAGAAGCGAAGTATAGAGTTGCTTAAGAATTTCTATTTCAAACAACTTTTACCACTCTAGCAAAACCACCGTGGTAGTTGATACCATAAGTCGAAGACCTATTTGGAAAATGAAAAAAATGCACAGATTGAGGAAATACATCCATTCATACTAACCATCATAGTTAAGTCTAACCTACCACAATAGATAATTGAAGATCAAGGACGGGATAGATGGATATTGGAGATTAAGGTTGGAATTTAAACGAGCAAGCACCCTAATTTTAAGATTGATGACAATAGCATAGTAAGACTCAAGGGACAGGTTTGTATACCCACAAATGAACAATTGAGAAGAACAATCCTTGAAGAAACCCATTATACCAAATATTTCCTACGACTAGGAGGAGACAAAATATACTAAAATCTTAAGAGATCCTATAGGTGGATGGGAATGAAACAAGACATGGCTAAGTATATTGCAAAGTGCCTAACATATTATTAAGTGAAAGCCGAACACCAAAAAACATCTAGCCGATTGCAACAATTACAAATGTTAGAATAAAAATAAGATAAGATTGTCATGAACTTTATGACTCCCTTGAAACCCCAAAGGTATAGATAATACGTGGGTGATTGTAGATATACTAACTATAATGGTTTATTTCTTGCCAATATAAGCTATGAATGCTGCTCACAAACTAGAGGAATTACATATGAAAGAGATAGTGAGGTTGAATGTCATCCCAAAGTCCATTGTGTTACATTAAGATATGTGTTGTACTTTATAATTAGGGCAGAGCGTAAATAGAGAGTTGAGTATAAAACTTACCATGAGCACCGCTTTCCACTCACAAACAGATGGCCAAATGGAGAGAGTGATCAAAATTCTTGAAAATAGGCTTAGAGCTTGTGCATTGGACTTCTAGGGAAATTGAAGCAAACACCTACATGTAGCAAAGTTTACATATAATAACAACTATCAATCCAACATACAAATAACCCCATTTGAAGTGTTGCATGGAAGAAAAAGTAGATCAGCTATACATTGGGTTAACATTGAAGATCAGGTATTGGCAAGGCTAGAAATAATCCAAGAAACACATGACAAAAACTAGCTAATTTAGTAACATTCAAAGATTGCTCAAGAAATGCAAAAGAACTATGTAGATTGTAGATGTCGATTTCTAGAGTTCTAGAGAGGGGACAAAGTTTTTCTTCATGTCAATACAAAAAAAGGTATTGAGATGTTCAATTTGAAATGCGAGTTGGCACTGCAATTCATTAGGCCCTTTGAACTTGTTCAATGCACGGGGGAATAATAACTACTGACTTGAACTACCATCAAACCTATCTAGCACTCATGATGAGTTTCATGTTTTGATGGTAAGCACCACTTAGATCCTTCCCAGTAGAGATATATAATTACAAATTAGTGCTACTTATGAGGAGGTGGCGGTGAGAATTCTCAATAAAAAAGCCACAGTTTGAGAAACAAGGATGTTCTATTAGTGAAGGTCATGTGGAAGTATCACGGATTGGAGGAGGTAGCCTAGGAATTCAAAAGTGAGATTGATACCAAATGTTTAGAGTTACTCCAAAGACAAAGTTGACAAGCATCACATGGGATGTAAATAACTTTACAAATTTCGAGGACAAATATCCTTTAAGGGAAGTAATATTATGATACCCCAAAATTTTAACTAATAACTAGTCGTAGGGTTACCCTAATCAACTTGGGAATTGACTATAGTCAACCATAATCAACCATAGTTAAGATAGGTCAAATTGGTCATACTACATGTGAATTGAGAAATTTTAGAGCAACTTTACCACTTTGGCAAAGCCAACATGGTAATTGATGCCCTAAGCTGGAAAACCTATTTGGAGAATGAAGAAAATGCACTGATTGAGGAACTCTACCCATCATTGTCAACCATCATGGTCGAGTCAGGCCTACCACAATAGATTATTGAAGCTTAAGGATGGGATAGACAGATGTCAGAGATTGAGGCCGATATTTAAATGAGCAAGCACCTTAATTTTAAAGTTGATGACAATAGCCTAGTAAACTTCAAGGGATAGGTTTGTATACCTAAGGATGAACAATTGAGATGAACCATCCTTGAAGGAGCCCATCATACAAATTTTTTCCTACACATAGGAAGAGAAAAAATACACTAAAATCTTAAGAGATCCTATAGGTGGAAGGGAATGAAATGAGGTGTGGCTAAGTACGTGTTAAAGTGCATGACATGTTATTGAGTGAAGGCTAAACACCGTAAAACATCTACTCTATTGCAACCACAAATCTCAGAATGAAAATGAGATAACATCGCCATAAACTTTATGATGAGACTCCCTTGAAACCCAAAAGGTTTGGATACCGTATGGATGATTGTAGATAAGCTAACTATAATGGCTCATTTCTTGCCAATATGAGCCATGAACATAGTTCACAAACTAGGGGAATTGCATGTGAAAGAGATAGTGAGGCTATATGTCATCCAAAATTCGTCTTGTTAGATTGAGATATGTGTTTTACCTTATAATTATGCCCGAACCTACATATGGAGTTGAGTACAAAACTTACCATGAGCACTACTTTCCACTCACAAACAAATGGTCAATCTAAGAAAGTGATTCAAATTCCTACATGTGACAAGGGATTCTATATTGAACTTTAAGGGAAACAGGAGCAAACTCCTATATGTAGTAGGGTTTGCATATAATAACAACTATCAATCAAACATACAAATGACCACATTTGAAGCGTTGTATAGAGAAAAATTAAATCACCTATATCTTGGGTTGACCTCGAAGATTAGGTATTGGCATGACTTGAAATAATCCAAGAAATCTATGTCAAAGTACAACTAATTTAGAAATATTCAAAAATTGCTCAAGAAATGCAAGAGAACTATGTGGATCGTAGATGTTGACCTCAAGATTCTGTAACACCCCAACCCCTTTGAAACAGGTTTAAGCTCAACCACAAGGCGGGTTGGGTACTATATTACATTTACAAGTACACAACTTGCATCATTTTCTGTTATCTCAAGTATTATCATTTTTCAATAAGCACACAACCCAATTATTTTACTTCAAATTTAATAAGACTATTGTAATAGAGATAAAAGAAACATTCAACTCTTTATTTACTTAATAAAATAAAAGAGTACATACTTTAAACTCTTGTTTACTCAAATAAGTAAAAGATTACATTCTTTACTTCAAATAATTAGAACCTGAAAGAGAGTAGATAGCTCTTAAAATTGAAATAAAATTCAGCGGAAGTCGAATAAATCTAAAGTGGGCAACATGCCCTTACATTGAAAAAAAAGAAACTTTCCAAAAATAGAAACTTTCTAAATATAGCTACAATCAGATTTCTATTGCCATCATATTCAATTTCTTGAAAATGTTAAAAAGAGAGAGGTAAACACATAGCCTAGTAGACCATCCATCTAACAATTAGCTTATTGTTTCAAATTTCTAAGAAATCCAAATTCACACACTTTCAAACATTAAGTGATTCATACATCAAATTGGTTTAAGATGACATTATGAATGAAAGGGGTTCTACTCCCTTGATGTTCTAAATTTAGATACCCCTCAAAGACATTTATTTGTTACTTTCCATTGGATGCCACATACCAAGTATCCCTTAGTTGCACTTTGCAATCACACACTCTAAGCATGTGTTAAGAATAACCATAGCATCTATACGAGTCACTATGATAATATGTGGTTCTCATCTTCACTTTCTCATGTTTAAAATCACATAATCATGAAAAGAAATTCATAATATAAATCTTAGAATTTTAAACAACCAAGAAAGCATGGAAACAACGTATGGCATGCTTGAAACTTTAAAATAGATCCTAAACATGAAATCTGAACATGGCATGCTCTCATGAGTAATTAGAACATAAAAACATGCTAAATTGAAAATAAAATATGATTAAACATGCTAATAACTAATATTAAACATGCTGAAAATCTAAATTAAACATGCATGAACATGTTAGGAATCGAAAATAAAAAGATAATGTTCTAGAAATCCCCTCTACCTTATGATGAATTCTCCCAAAAATTTAGCAAAGGTTCCCATCGTCCAAGCACTTCCAAACACCAACAAAAATCACTCAAATCAACTCACTATAATACTAAAATTGAAGCTTCTCACTTATGAGCACAAAAGAAAAGAGAAGTGAGAAGAGATGCCAAGAAAAAGGCTTTAGAGAGAACAAGAGGAAATCTCAACTCTTGTTCTTGAGATGAGAGGAATGAGAGCCTAGAGGGGGTTTATATAGACTTTTAGTGAGCATAAGGGAACGTCTTGGGCAGTCTTGGGTAGCTCACAAAGTTTGGGCAAGTTTTCAAACACTCAAGGGATGGTTTGCATATAATAGGGCAAGTGTGCTCATGGTTTGAAAATTGGGACCACTAAGGTTTTCTATTCACGTGTGAGCATATATGTGCTTTCTTATTTAAGTGTGATCATAAAATCAAATTTGTAATGGTTCCTACATTAGTTAGGATGTCCTCTTTGAAGAGATTTTGTGAGCAAATCTAGTTTAGTAAGTGTATATGTGAGCATATCTTGGATTTTTCTTCTTTTTTGCATCATGAGGGAGCATAAATGGAAGTTTCTAATTTGGTGAAATCTTGTGAGCAAGGAATATTTCCTTCTCTTTGTAAGTGTATATTTGAATAGAAAACTTTCATATTTTCTCTATTGCACATGATTCAGATAATGTGATCACTTGCTGATTTTGTTTCCTTTATTATCTTAAGCGTCACACATAGGCAACTTGCTAATTGAGTTCATTTGCTTGTGTGCCATGTGTGTATAGTACATAGAAAATTTCTTATTCCTTCCTTGGATGTCCAACATGGTTGATTAGAGTGTATGTGATCTAAATTTGATGGTCACATGATCATGGTTCCAAACTTCCAATCTAGGCTCTTGAATCAACATGAGATACCATTCTTAATTGAGCTCATGGAAACTTTCTATTTTCTTTCTTTTGTGTTCTCATACATATATGAAACTTTTCTATATCTCTTTAAATCATCAAATCATCACAAATAGGCATGGAACCACTCTTCATGGTTTCCAAACAATGCATTACGTGTCATATAATTGGGTAGGGTAGGGTGAGACATGATCATGGTGTTTCACCCATGTGACTTGCACATGCTTAGGGGTGGTCATGCATTCATGGGTTCGCAAAAATTAAATAAAATTTAATCTCTCTTTATTTACAAGAAATTATGATTTTTAACCTATAGTTTTGGAATCATATGAACTTAATGAAAAATTTAAGGTATAGTTTGGCCCAAAGTGATTTTCCTTTCACATACTTTCTTTATTTAGAACCCACTAAAGTCAGTAGACAAATGAAAATCCTAATTTTGGCCAATTGTCCTAATTTTTAGACATGTCGTCTTTTTTATTAGTTTATCTCATCCCGTTTCATTTTGGCTCATTTCAATTTTTCAAAGTACCCTTATTCTCTCAGTTCTTTCCTAATTTGGACTCCCCTAAAAAGTGTATGGCAAATGAAACCTAATCTCGACCAATTGTCCTAATTTTTGGATATGTTATCCAATTGGTTGGTTCATATCATCTTACTTCATTTTAAGTTGTTTTGGCTCCCTAAGGGTCACTAAATGAGAGTTTTGGAACCTACAATATTTAGCCTTAAAATGAACCCGATTTCATTTTGCACCCAAATTTCACTGAATAGACATTGGATTTCATTTCATCAAGTACAAAGTCTTCAGGGTATTACAAGTTCCAAGGAAGGGACAAAGTTTTTCTTTTTGTCAATCCAAGGAAAGGTATTTAGAAGTTCAACATGGAAGGCGAGCTAACACTACAATTCATTGGGCCCTTCGAGCCTGTTCAATGCAAGGAGGATAATATCTACTAACTTGAACTACCATAAAACCTATCTGATGTTCATGACATGTTTCATGTTTTAATGATAAGGATGTACCACTTAAACCCTTCACAACAGAGACATACAATTACAAATTGACACTACTTATGAGGAGGTGGTGGTCATAATTCTCTATCAAAAGATCCACGGTTTGAGAAACAAGGATATACTATTAGTGAAGGTCGTGTGGATGCATTACGGAATAGAGGACGCAACCTAGGAATTCGAAGATGGGATTTACACCAAATATCAAGAGTTATTCCAAAGACAAGCTTAACAAGCATCACATGGGATTGAAGTAACTTTACAAATTTTGACGACAAAAATTCTTTTAAGGAGAGTATTATTGTGATAACGCAAAATTTCAACCAATAACTAGTTGTAGGATTATCCTAATTAATTTGGGAATTGACTATGGCCAACAATAATTAAACCATAGTCAAAATAGGTCAAATTAACCAAACTAACATGATTCAAGAAATTTTAGAAAATTATTTTTAGGGCAAAATGGTTGTATTAGGTGATGAGGTTCATGTCAAAATTCTCAAAATGTCGAGGAGATTAAAAAAAACAAAAGGAAGGGAAGTATGATGTAGTGTTTTACATTGCCTAGAACACAAAATGTACGAACATAACCACATGGCCATGCTTGCTCCACATTTTGCCATCACCATGACGATTAGTACGAGGCATGACATACACCAACGTGTAGAGAGGTCTTAAAACTTCACAACTATACCAAAACCAGGTGGTCAAATCCATCAATGTGCTCACAATCATGGGTCAAACTTAGGCATTCAATTATAACCATGAGTTAACTTGATTAGTAATTTTTAACTACCAACATTAAATGCTTCTCCAACTTCTCCAAGCAAGTGAGCACGATCTCATAAGTGGCTAAGCACCCCCATGGACCTAAGATGAGGTCATAAGTGCCTATAAGTTTAGTAAGAATGAGTTTTGCTCATTGTTTGACAAAATTGCTTGAGTAAAGTATATGTGCAAGTGTGAGATTTGTTGGAAACACTTGGAGGTTGAGATTCCTTCACTCTATAACCCATTATAAATATTTCTAACTCATCTATCAATTTCATTGAAGCATGCACATGAAATCAAACACTTTCACATGATAGCTCATATGCACTTCTCACCAACTTTGGGTGAATTTTGTGTGAGATCTACCAAGAGATATGAATCTTTGAACATCAGTGAAAAGTGGCTTTTCCACAAGTACAATGGCTGGAGAACAACCCAAATTAATGAGGAATAGACTAAGAACAAACTTTCAAAGATAGGTGGATGCTCACTCAAAATCTTGACCTTGAGACTTTGTAAACAACCATAGTTAGCCTTGTTTTTGAACTTGAATTTGGCGACATTAGCTTGGGGCTTTGCACTTTTATAATGTACCCAACCACCTTCAAAATGTCTCAAGATTGATAGAAAATGATGACTCGAGGAAGGAGAACAAAATATAAAAAGCATAGGTGTTGACATAAAATCACACCTTTTGTCATGTGTGATTTGAGAGACAAAAATGTCTTCCTGATCTTAAAACTTAGGAAATCAAGGACCCATACCACTATTACATTGTAGGGCTTAAAGTGACAAGCAAAATAAGTTTAAGACTATGTGAAACTAATGCACGAATAGCTCAAATCAAACTTGAAAAGTGGATAATGCATTGCTTTATGCAAGGCATTCTTAAAGCAATATGTTGCATTGAGTGCTTCTATGCTCTAAAACATAAGAATGCAACACATTGGGCTAAGAATTTCCAAAATACAAAAGTTTTTATTTTTTATTGTAAACACATGCAAATTTGGTTGATACCCGAGGGATTTGAAAGTGTGATCCTAGAGAACAAAAGTGAGCTATATAAACATTATAGGACTTGAGTTTGAGTGAATGACTTTGATTGATGAATATATGTTAAAAGCTGGTAATCGTGTACATGTAGGTGAAACCAGACATGTGTCAATTGAGGCATAAAGATAAATGATAGAAGTTGGTTGTTATTGAAAGGAACTTGTGAGATGGAAATAAATTCACTTTTATATGCATTCTAACTATATTTAGATGCATATTAACCATCAAAATTACCTAGGTTGTAGCTTAAATTATCCCATTGATCATTATGCGGTGATGTGCCTAAGTATGATTCAGAACATGTGATATGATAACAAGGTTGCAATTGCTTGTATATTGCATGTGTATTCACTACACATGAAACCATGATAGATCTAGAATATGCACATTACTCATAATTTACATGTTGACATTAATACATAAAATGGAATGCACATGAAACAATAATTACTTGCACATGCTTAGGTATGTACATGAGAAATAATGAGTAGGCAATGAAAAGAGATGATGTCATTTGCACTTACAATGATTTGTGTGCATTAAACTTATTAATTTTCAATTGCATTTCATGTTGCACGCTATTCAATGATGATTACTTACTATTTATAATGTATGAAATTGATAATATGTGTATGTCCATATTTAAAATGACATAAAAAGATCACAACCCATTTTAAAGGATGGTTGGTCTATGAACAATCATTGGTTGTTCACACGATAATATCTCATACTAGGGATGGTTGTGTGATTACATGCAAAACTGTTTGTGTCTCCCATATATTCCTAGTCAAGACTGTTTGTGATGTTCTTATGGGTTACTTGATTGATTAATATAGATCTAGATACTTGTATCATCTAATATTATAGTAGTTGTATGTGTGATGTGTTTATATATGTTATTAGATTGATTGTAGATTTGAATGATGCACTAGGGTCTCTTAGTATGAGGGTTTATATTATCTTCCTTTTGTCCATTCTCTTCTGATTTGTTACTGGAATGTAACTTAAGAGCTTTATTTCTGATGTAATGCTGTGCCCTATGATAAGTGCTCAATAGGGCCCACTGGAACCGAACAACTTTTGGAAAAGTTTGATCAGGATGAGTAGGATTTTTGACTTTATTACCCTTAAAAATTTTTAAAATAACGAAAATGCCCCTATTCTTAAAATATTGACGCCTCTACCCTAATTTGGCCCAATCAGCGCCCAGTCAGCGCCATATCAGCATTGAGGTGGCATCCAAGGTGGACAACAAAGGAAGTTGTACTAAAGGAGTCTTTTGTAAAGACGCCTTTAGAACAAATAGGTGGACAACAAAGGAAGTTGTACTAAAGGAATCTTTTGTAAAGACGCCTTTAGAACAAATAAGTTTTGTTCTGAAGGGGTCTTTTGTAAAGATGCCTTTAGTACAAATAAGTTTTGTTCTGAAGGGGTCTTTTGTAAAGATGCCTTTAGTACAAATAAGTTTTGTTCTAAAAGCGTCTTTTGTAAAGACGCCTTTAGTACAATTTTTTTTATTTTCTTCCCATTTCTACTTTCATAGTGTACGAGTAACCTCTTATAACTGCCCGGAAGCAACGGAATAATTTTTCGACCCCCCGATCATAATTTGCTTATATCACTTTCTTTTCTAATTTTATATTAAAACTAATTAAATGCAAACCTATTTTCGTTCACTGTGGGCAAATTGAGATGAGTTTTTTTGTGAAACCAATTCCAACACGTTCTAATTGCCTCCTCTGAACTCTTGGAAGTGACGAAATAATTTTTTGACCCCCGAATCAAAATTTTCCTATGTCACTTCTTTTTCTAGTTTTCTATTAAAACTAGTGGAATACAAACTTGTTTACGTTAACCGTGGGCAAACCGGGATGATTTTTCTATGAAACCAATTCCAGCGCATTGTAATTGCCTCCCCCGAACTCCCGAAAGTGACGGAATAATTTTTTGACCCTCGAATCATAATTTGCATGTGTCACTTCTTTTTCTAGTTTTTTATTAAAACTAGTGGAATGCAAACCTATTTTTGTTCACTGTGGGCAAACTGGGATGAGTTTTTCTGTGAAACCAGTTCCAACACATTCTAATTGCCTCCCCTAAACTCTCGAAACTGACGGAATAATTTTTCGACCCTCGGATCATAATTTGCCTATGTCACTTCTTTTTCTAGTTTTTTTATTAAAACTAATTAAATGCAAACCTATTTTCGTTCACTGTGGGCAAATCGAGATGTGTTTTTCTGTTAAACCAGTTCTAGCACGTTCTAATTGCCTCCTTTGAACTCCCGGAAGTGGCGAAATAATTTTTTGACCCCGAATCAAAATTTGCCTATATCACTTCTTTTAATAAAAAACTAGAAAAAGAAGTGATATAGGCAAATTATGATCCGGGGGTCGAAAAATTATTCCGTCAGTTTTGGGAGTTTAGGGGAGGCAATTAGAATGTGTTGGAATTGGTTTCATAGAAAAACTCATCCAAGTTTGCCCACAGTGAACGAAAAGAGGTTTGCATTCTACTAGTTTTAATAAAAAACTAGAAAAAGAAGTGACATATGCAAATTTTGATCCGGGGATCGAAAAATTATTTCGTCATATCCTGGAGTTCAGAGGAGGCAATTAAAATGTGTTGGAACTAGTTTCACAAAAAAACTCATCCCAGTTTGCCCACAGTGAATGAAAATAGGTTTGCATTTAATTAGTTTTAATATAAAATTAGAAAAGAAAGCGATATAAGAAAATTATGATCAAGGGGTCGAAAAATTATTCCGTTGCTTCCGGGCATTTATAAGAGGTTACTTGTACACTATGAAAGTAGAAATGGGAAGAAAATGAAAAAAAAAATTGTACTAAAGGCGTCTTTACAAAAGACGCCTTTAGAACAAAACTTATTTGTACTAAATGCGTCTTTACAAAAGACAGCTTCAGACCAAAACTTATTTGTACTATAGGCATCTTTATAAAAGACGCCTTTAGTACAACTTCCTTTGTTATCCACCTTGGATGCCACCTCGATGCTGATATGGCGCTGACTGGGAGCTGATTGGGCAAAAGTAGGATAGAGGCATCAATATTTTAAGAAAAGGGGTATTTTTATTATTTTTAAATTTTTTAAGGGTAATCAAGTCAAAAATTCAGGATGAGTAACCGTGGAACAATGTATATGAAAATATATGATGTTTGATCTTGTTTAGTCCTTAATAAGAATATAATTTGAAATTCAATAATATATAACATATCTAACTGCCGATGAAAGAAAATTGGAAAGATAAGTTAGAAGAGAGAAATAAAAACGGAGAAGAGAGAAATAAAAATTGGAAATAACAACTCCCTTTTTAGATGCCCAATGACATACAAAAGGATTGAAAATAAATGCATGCAAATTTGTTTTCTTTGATAATATTTTCAATTTTAAGAGATGTTTTTAAGTCCTAAATGGTTTTTAAAGAAACAAATTAGATTAGAGATGCAAGAATTAGAAGGGGGTGCCACAGTTGTTTATTTATAGTTTTTTTATTTCTTGATTTTATTTTTTGTGATATTGCAACCACATAAAGTTTATTATATAATTTTCATTAGTAAAAGGTTCAAAATATTTGATTAATATTATATTTTTATACAATTTAAATATTTTATTTCAATTTTTACAAATTTAATTTTTGGTTCGGAATTTCTTCATGTGCTATTAAAATAAAATAATTGATGTCACGACCTGCCTTTGTATTGTACACTAGCCTTTGCATTTTGCACTAATGTTTTGGATTGTTTACGTGTCATGACATAAAGAAGGAATTTTTTTGATGAAAAATATCAAAAAAATTAAAATAAGTATAATTTACATAGTTCTAATGGGCGGTGGAAAGAGAAAATACAAAATTTTGTTACACCACATGTTACCATACTACTCGATGTTGTCACTGGGGTAACCAAGGTGTCCAAGTCGTGTTTCTAGATTGATGTAGGCAGACTAATGTGGTAGGGGCTACGACTACTGCAGTATTCTAAAAATTTTGAGATAGATAATGAATTTTAAGCCTTTATTTTTTTGGATTGAGAGAATGACTGAACAATGAGAAACTTCAAGTAGGAAGTGTTAATTTACATGAAAGCTAAACATAAAAGTGGCAACATGGTTGACAAGGTGGCAATGTGGATATCATCTATAAAAATTTAATCTCAAACCAATAGTCATCTTTTTCTTTCTCCATTTGTAGAAAAACCCTACAACTTTTTTCCTTTCTTCCATTATGTGAACTGAGTAGCTTGAGACCCCAAGCTTTTGATGCCAAATCAAAGGTGTTGGAGAGTAGAATTATATAATTAAAGATCAAAGAGAGCAAACATTCGATGAAGAAATTAAGCTAGTCTTGGTATAAATCTTGAGATAACATATGGATTTTAAGCTCAAATTGTTGTTTAAATGGTGCAATTACGGGTAACATAGTAATTATTGTGAATAAAATATAGTAGGCGCTGAGATAATGTAACTATAAAATTGAATTAGTTGAGTAATTTGGTCTCTATTCCAAGCATGATATTGGATGATTGTATAATTACCGTCCTAGAAAAAGGGACGTGATTTAAATACTTAAGTTTATGATAATCATGATTAACTAGGCTATGTGCATCATTGGACTTGTAAACCTATGACTTTCGGTATTCAATTAATTAAGTTAGGGATCTTATATTGTTGTGAAACTTCTGAGGAATGAATCTTGGGTGCGTGAGGATTATGCAAACCAAATTGCAACTTAATTGAACATGGTTAGGGGAGATAATTGATTGAAGTTCTTAATGATTGTCTCTACGTTTGGACAGAAACTATTTTAGTAATTTGAGCATTGAATTGATTAACTTAGAGACTTTAATTTGGCATTAATTATTAATATGTTTTTGCTATAGTGAAGATACTACATAATAATTTTCTAGTCAATTTTATGTGTTTAAGCTAAATAAATAATTTGACCTTTGAGACCCTATCACAATATGAGCAAGATTGAACTAGAATTTCGATTATTGCAAAACTATATCAAATGATGTCTAAAAATTTATATTCAAAATTTTAAGAATACTTGGATATGTCTAGTTCATGTCAACTAAATTTTGTTGCAGTTTGATATACGGTTTAGTTGCAGTAAGATTTGAAAAAGAAATATTATGTAAATTCAGAAGAAAATAGAGGAAATGGTTTACTTATAGAAAATGGAAGAATATGGACTCTTGACTCCATTTAACCTTCTTTGGGTAATGTTGCTCAGATTGGGCTACATTAGCATCTAGTGATGGTCAAAGTTTGACCATTGGGTTGGCTTAAAGTTGACCAATGACTAAAATAAACTTTGTAATTGATCAATGGGTTCAACAATATAAAGAAAGTGTATAATCAATTCATTCACATACATACATGTTATTACGTGAGGCACAAACATACATCGAGGTTTGCGGTGGAAAAAGCATTCATATAGTGAGTAGTATTTATAACATGCCATTTTGTTGTACTTGTTAATTTTTATCTTGTTTTAAAAGTATATTGCTTGCATGTATTGTAGTTTATTTTTACAATTATTTTATAAATTTATGAGAAAAGATATTTGAGGATTTTCTAGTACCTAGTACTGAAAATTCTTGAGTTAGGTAATAAGCATACATTGTGAGCATGGTAAAACATTGGTTGGCTCGCTGCTAAATGTCTATTATCATCGATAGCAAGTTTGATTATTTGACTGGCACCGTGTGCCCATTGATATAATAACGAGTCTAATTGTTGAACTAATTTTCACTTATCAGCATAGTAAAAAATAGTAAATATTGCATGATAATATTATCACTACAACATATTTATCATACGAGTACATTTGAAAAATGTCCTATATAAGCAATTTTAGAACATTTTAGCAAACGTCCTCAATTTCAATGTCATAATTAAAATTTCTTTTCTACGACACTTGAGATGACGTTTTCCTAAACATTTTTACTACTATATAATGACGTTGATGAAAATGTCATTGTAAATATAAATAGAGGACATCTAGAATCAACGCCTGTACGAAGGATGTTTACAAAACATTTTTAAAAATTATATTAAAGACATATTACAAACATCATTGAAAAACATATCAATATCTTTTAAAAATGTCATTAATGTATATATATATATAAGACATTTGCAAAAACGTGTTTAATACTTTTATAAAAAACATTCTCAAAATTTCTTACATACACTCTTTGAGTGCATTTGTAAAATGTTGTTAAAATTCTTATTTATGACATTTTAAAACTATTATAAATTCCTTTGTAGACAACATCTAAAAAACGTCTTCAATATTTTTTTATTTAAAAAATTGTGAAAACATCATCATAGTTACATGTATATAAGATATTTACAAAATATCCTCAAAACTTTCATTTATAATGTTTTACAAATGCCGTGCAAATATTTATGAAGATTTTAAGTTATTCAAAATGTTCACAACACCTTTTTGAAACATATGATAATATATGCATATATATATATATA
>JAJIYU010003987.1:0-25302 GCA_030144865.1 Tinospora cordifolia
TATCTTTACATATATTCATCAATATAATATAATATATATGTAATATCTTCACATAGTTTTGACATATATTCCTATTTTTATAAACATTCCATCCAACACTTAGTTTCCATCTAAACAAACTGATTTTTTGGTCAAATAAACACCTATTTCTCCTAATATGTTTCATTAAATGTAAAAGAAAATCAGTTTTTCTTTTTTGGTCGTTGATTTCTTGTTTGTTTGCTGATTTTATGGGCTTTTCGATTTAAAATGGCAACACCCCAATTTCTGATATTTCTGCAATTAATTTTTAATTATATATATAACATTAAAATATACGATATATTTGTAATATATTCCTAAATATTATATGGTTACATAAAAAGCCCTTAATGTTATGCTTTTGGAGAATGTGGGCCCAAAAATAAGAGGCCCAGAGTTGTTGTCAATTGGGCCCTACTCAAGGCTAGCCCTGCTCATCCATATTGTGGCTTCTCCATTATAATACGCAAATCACGACCATCATAGTTTTATCATCAACCATGATCACAACCACAATCCTCAATTAGTAGTGTTTATCCCTACATGGGCAACTCTAGTGCTATAGGTTGGCCATGAATGGCCACCTCATAAAACAATCTTTGAACTATGTGGCTATAACACCCTCTTCTTCTAAATTAGTAGGGTCATAATAAATAAGTTATGCCCTTTAAGTTGAAGCGTACAACACCATTTTTAAATTATAACTTATACATATTTCACTCATGGTACAAGAAAATAAAAATAAAGAAGTAACAACAAAAAATTAGCTCCCATGCCTCGTTACTGTGTATCGGTATCTAAAATGGGAAGGGAGCAAGTGCTACAAACCCAATGGGTCTTTCTCCTACTGACCAACCACATAAATATGGAGAATATGCACATACAGGTGTTTCAAACAATATTTTATTTTATAGTAGGTTATTGAGTAGGGTAAGGGTCTAATCTGTAGTTGTAAGGATTATCTAGACACTTGTAGATGAGGATCACAAAGTGCATAAAAATTTTCTCACTGAGTAGTGAGCTCGACTGAGTTAGTAGGCTCAACTTCAACTAGGCTCATGTGTTTATTGTAAGCCAGCTCAGCTTAGCCTAAGTTTCAAACTACTGCTTTATTTGGTTGAGCAAACATTATGATATTTTACAAATTTTTATTCCGTGTGCTTGGCCTTAGCAAAGTCAACTTTGCTTGACTTGATGGTTGCCTTGGTCAAATGCTACCAAGCTAACATGAAGTTTTTTTTTTCTAAATTTTGCCTATGAATACTAAATTGCTCCGTGCTCTACTTGGCTCAAATTATTATGACTTTGCTTTGATCCGCTTGGCCTATAGTTTGGCATCATTTTACTAAGCCAACAATACAAGTTTTTAGAATTTTGCATAAGATGTCTGCTCTGCCCAAATTGTGGTTCCTAACATATCTATTCGACTCAACGGATCCTTGGGCAACCAAACAGATGGTGTAACAAACATCATTTTTATTTTGTAAAAAAAAAAAAAAAATTATATTCATCGAAGATACCTTTAATATATATATTTTTTATTAAAGGTGCCTTCATGATAGCATGTTAAAGAAATTATTTTTTTTTATTTCTTTTTTTTTTAAACCAGTTGAAAAATTTTTTAATTTATAACGCCATTTTTTTGTAAAATATTTTTTTTATTTTTTAACAGGTGACACTCTTTTTTTATTGTTTCAATGTTATTTTTGTTATTTGAAAATTTTATAATGAAAGCTAAATTTTTTGTATTAAGTAATTTTTACAAAAGAGGCCTTTTTATTGAAGGCTATTTTTGTCAACCAACTGACAAAGTGCTTAAATTTGATGGTATTTCTTTAATTTTTTTAATTTGTAAGGGTAATTAAGTCAATGGCTCGAGAGAGAAAACTGAACGATAAGCCCTAGTTTTGTATCTCTAAACGTTTGTAAAGTTTTTCCAGAGCCTATAGTTTTTGTACCTCGACACGATTAAGAAGTTTTCAACTCTTAAAAATCTAAATTGAATATACCATAAATTCTATATAAGAAGTTTTAGTTGAATACACCTCCTAAAATCTGCAATATGGCCCACAATTGGTCTAATCTTCCAGTAGATATCTTACGTCTCATCTCCTGTCGTGCCTTCTCCATCACCGATTACCTTCGTCTAGCTATAGCATGCAAACCATGGTGGTCATCGCTCATCATGAACGACGATGACAAGAACAACCCTGATTTTCCTCTTCCTCGTCCTCCATGGCTGATCACATTTACTCCATACATAGTAGTTGAAGAACTCGTATCAATATCACAAGTAATAGGCAGCGTGGAGCACGAGCACGAAGACGACGACGACGGTGATTTAACCCCAGTTTGCAGCTTCGCTGGCCTTTCCGGAACGACGATCTCCCGAATCGCAATTCCAGAATTTCTCGGAACGCAGGTTCTGGGGTCTTCCGGGTCTTGGCTAATCGCCAAGGGAGATGATAAAAGAACAATTTTTTTGTTGAATCCGCTCACTAGGGCGCGTATCGATCTCCCTCTGATACCAGTTCACGAGCTCTCGATTCTTGGATCGGCAATGGAGATTCCAAACGACTTCAATAGAGTTGTTCTATCTTCTTCTTCGTCGAGAATAGGTTGCTCTAGGGATTTTATTGCTGCGGCGATTTACGATCCGTGGAACTTGGCTTATGCGAGAATCGGTGATAAATCATGGACGACGTTTGAATCTTGTGGGGGGTCGGCGATGCAGGAGTTTCACGACATTGCGTTTCATAAAGGGAGATTATTTGCTGCAAATAGTTCTGGTGAGGTTTGTGTTTACGAATTTACTGGAAAATCTGTTTTTGACGAAGAAGATGGTGGCGTCCATGAAAAGGGTATTGTTCCTGTTGCTCAGTTATTTAAACCGCCAGATGTAGCACTGGACTTGGAGCTTATCAATGATGACCTTTTGAATGAAAGGTTTTACTTGGTGGAAGTTTTGAAGGATTTGTTGCTGGTGATTAGGAAGATGAGGTACCACCAGAGGTCGTTTAGCTACAGAACAGAGAGATTTGATGTTTTCAAGATTGAGTTCAATAGAAGGAAGAGGAAGTGGAATCGGAAGAAAGTGAAGAGCTTGGGTAATCATTCATTGTTCTTGGGTTTGAATGCATCAGTTTCTGCAATGGTTCCTTCTGGGTCTCCTTCTTCTTCTTCTTCTTGTACTTACAGGGAAAATTGCATTTATTTTACTGAGTTCAGTGACTGCTGTAGTTTGCAGTACTGTGACATGGGTGTGTTTGACATGAAAGATGAGAGAATCCAGCCCATTGTTTACCCATTTAACTCCCTATTTTTTTCTTCAGCTCCTACTTGGATAATCCCAAACTGCACCATCACCATGGGGAATTGAATTACTGGATTTCAGTTTTATTTTACTTTTGTTTTAGGAACAAGATTTCTGTAAAAATTTGTGATCTGAATCAAATATATCATTCCTTTTATTATTATCATTATTATTATAATTACTATTATTATTTATGCCTGTTGGTGGGGGCGGCCGGTATCAGGAATTCCATGGTTCGGTGTAATTCGTTTAGGACACAACCACTAATGCCCTTGGATATCAATGACCAGATGTTTTTGAATTCTTGACGGAAGGAATTTTAGGGAAGTCGATCACTTCTAGAACTTTTTTTGGACTGATCAGTCTTTCCATGTGCATTATGGATCGGGGCGGACAAGTAATTAATTGAATTGTGCATTTAAAGAGTTGATCACCCTTATATGTATTATTGAATTGTCTTAAATTCTTAGGGACATATGATTTTAGACAATTTTACATTGTTTGATGGTAATGTTTAACTTAGATGTCACAAATATTGACTAACTCCAACAGTGTGCATCTTAATTGTTTCTCGACATGTTAAATGATGAGCTCAGTTACCCTTTTATTTATTATTATTTTATTTTAATTTGTTACTACTGCAGTGTCCCTTCTTCCTTTTTTCCATTTTTAATTTTTTTAATTTTTGCAACTCCCTTTTTTCTATTATAATTTTTTAAAAAACATTATAAATACATCATTCATTCAACAACAAACAGCCCAATTTTCTTTCCAATTTTTTGTTTTTAAATTTTAATTTTTTTTAATTATGAATAGTTTAAATTATATTGTTAAAATAAATGTGTTTGTTGAATTGTATATTGTAAATGGTTTAAATAATGTTTTAATGTGATTGTAGATGTATAATCTAATCATTATAAGATATACTTCAAAAAATAAATAAATTTTAATAAATTAATGATATGGCATAAACATAAACATTTTAACCATTAGAGATGTTCTAATTAAAAAAGGTAAAAACAAAACTATTGTAGTCAGTCTTTATATTTTTATAGTTTTTATTCTTGTTGATAAATATTAAAAAGAAAAAAAAAACTTATTTAAAAATGTTACCTTATAATAGGACATCACCTTACTTCTTTATAAAAGAAAATATCATATTAATTACACATATGTCTAATTAATTAGTAATCTGGTGTTATAATTAGAAATGTTTCCTAAAATTATGTTACTTAAAATCAAAACTTCTTATATTTTGTGCATTTTTTCTATAAACCTCAAAATCACCCATTCTCTCTCAATGTTAATTTTATTTTTTAAAATATATATTAAAGGAAATTTCATAATTAGACACCAAATTCTAAAATTTTAAATAAGATTACATATTCTTCTATGGTTAACTAACCTTTTGTTTATTAAGAATAAAAAAATTAAAGTTCCCTAAAAAGTTTTTTATTAATATTTTTAATTTATTTATTTGAATTTTGTTATAAAATAAAAAAAACTACTAGAAGATCAAGAAAATAAGAAGAGAACTAGAAAGAATAGAAAATGATGGAGAACTTTTTATTTTCTTGATAAGAGGTTGAATTTCAACCTTGGTGCAAACTTTACAATGTAAGCACCTCTTTATATAGTTTTTAGGAATGAGGGGGTTACATAAATCATAATTATAATATTTAAATTTGGATATAATGAGATTTAGGGGTTACAAAATTATAAATACGAAGGGGTTATAAAGTACTAAATGGTAGTGGTTACAAAGACATTCAAAATAGTTATTTATAACATTCTCCCTTTGAATGTCATTTATATGAGAATATGTTTTATTAAAACCTTACTAGATAAAACCCAGTGGGACAAAAATCTAGAAAGAAAAAAAGTAGATATTCTTTTAGAGTCTTATACTATTGTTAGGACTGCCTCATTAAAAACCTTGAAGAAAAACTCAGTGGGACAAAAACTTAGCTAAGGAAAAAATAGTACAGTGCACTAATCAATAACTCTTCTTTATTCTTCTCATCATGAAGACATGTGTAGACTTTCCTTTTTTTGTCATACTTGAAATATTTTGAGTCATCACATCCAAAACTTGTACTTGGCAGAACTTTTACAAATAAGTCTTCAAGATTTTCACTCAATCTTATTTGTTGAATATCAATTCCATCATTCTTTTGAAGCTCATATGTAAAGAAGAAATCTTAATGAAATATATTTGGTTTTGTCACTTTCGATAAATCTCTCTCGTAATCATGCAATACATGTGCATTTTTTTCATATAATGTTGATAGACGAACTTCTACAATATCCTTAAATATATTGGATCATAGATATCAGTTATACACATCATGACTTGTTTTGTATATTGTTAGAATCTCATCATAACTTGTTTCATAGATTATCATTTAAAAAATTTGTTTCACAGATCATTATGACATTGCAATATCAGCATAAGTGAAAATAGATCATCTTTGTGACCTTATTTTATGAGGATCCGATAAGAACTAAATATCTGTATTCGAGCCAACTTTGGTATTGTTTTGCTTTCCTCGAAAATATAGAATCATATCATTTGAACTCAAAGATAGCATAATATGTGCTTAATGTCATTCTAATATGTTTGAGCTTATGGGAGTTAGATCTTTGCAAGTAACTTGGTGGAGAAAACAATATCTAATCTTGAGCAATTTGTTAAGAGCATAAATACATCAGTAGGAATAAGATTTGGTACTTCAAGACTAATAATTTTTTCTATCATGAAGATGAAGTAATTATTGTCAACTTCAAATGATCTACTTACCATTTGAGAACTTAGTGATGTTTTGTCCATCTAAAACTTTATGAATAAACTTAGTGATGAACAAGAACTCAATTTAAAAAAATCTCAATCTACAGGTTGAGATAGAATTTTGTTTTTCCAATATCTTTCATATCAAATTTCTCCAAATTTAATATCTTTTCTATTTCTTCACTAATTCCTACATGGTCATATCATTCAAGTAATAAATAATAAAGACATGCATAATAAACATGAATTAATAAATGTAATTATAGTATGAACATATAAATATGATCACTAATAACAATCAACAAGATTCTAAAAGATGTACACAAATAGTAAAGTAATATATATGGTAATGTTAAATATTCTAAAATTTATATTTCGAAGCATTTGCTTCAAGTATGCATTTTAAATCCCTCAGGAATTTTAATCCTTCTAGGATTTTTCATATTTATCATCATTCGTGGATCCAATTTTCTTTGAAAATTTTCATAGAATATTCATTTGCATCTAACACATTGTAACACTATCAAGTGTCAGGATAAAAATGTTTCTTATTCGTCAACAAGTTTAAATTGTTCATTTTTAATGTCGACATTATTCTACAATCTATAATATGAGATCCTCATTTTATAGAATATCAATGGACACTTTGAAATATCATAAATATTATGAGCAATATTCATTTTTATTCAATATCTCACACATGTATTGAATTTATAATATTTTTTACATAGGAGGTATAGTTATGTCATTTTATTAAACATTTATATCAAATCTATTCTCTTTAGAGAATGTTTAATTTTTCAGTATATATCTCTTTATGAATATTTTGCGTATATGTCCTTTGACTTGACTCGTCAATCACACTTTAGGTGTGTCAAATTTTCACAAATAACTTGTACATTAGTTAACTGATTTTATATTTGCACATAATTGATCTTGTGAACTATCAATTGGTTTTTAACTTCTCCTTTGAGATGTATGTTCACATCGTCGATTGATCTTGTGAACTGTCAATTGATTTTCAACTTTTCCTTTGAAACTCATGTTCACATAGCTTCAAATTGTATTAGCAATTTTATATGTCATTATCTCAAAATTGGGTTTCCTCCTCCTAATAACAAGAAAAATGATTCACTGAATCATGACATGATAGAAGCATCATATGGAGGTTCCAAAAAAGAAATTTGACCAATTATGTCAAAATATAAATATATTTACGTCAAAGAACTTTTTGCTCTCAATTACAATATTTTTCAATTGACCTCATATTTCAAAAAATAGTTGTTCTTCAAGAACACTTACTTACAATCTGTAAATTACTCTTCAAAAGTAATTACTATCAATATACTAATTGCTCTTCGAGAACAATTTTAACCAAAAATAAAACATTATTTTGTTACTGCAAATATGTCGCATTCATAAATATAATAGTTACTCTTCAGGAGCCACATCAATTTCAGCATATTTTTATTAATGCATTGATCAATCATATGGTAATACTATAGGTATCCAACCAATATCAATTTATTTGATACATAATGCAAACACTTTATAATATATAATTTTATGTGTTGTAATAAGAACATTATTCTACTTCAGAAAAATAGTAAAGGTTATGACTATATTATCAACAACTATAACCATAATTATAGTTTATAAAATAATTGCATTTATGACATATACATATGAAATATATCAAAATGTGATTTTTTTTATTATTATTTTTTTAACATATCAATATTTGAATGCTTCTTCAAGAGCATATTCAACGTCAAATAGTATTTTTTTAATATTATTTCATAAAATTTTAATATTTAAACATTACATGATTCATTGTATAATCAAAATAAACTTCAAGTTTAATTGATCATGTAATATAACAACTTCATGTGTTAATTTAATTATGATGAATTTCTTAATAATGTTTGTCATGAAATATTTATAAAGTTGAGTTGAAGCAATAGATAAATGTTGAATAAAAACATTAAATAATAAAATAAAATTTATGTGTTCAAAGATAATATTAATTTATAATCAATTTTTTTCACTTAAAAAATTGGTAAAAAAAAAATTAGATGTTCTATTATCATTAGACCATTTCTTAATTAGCTTCCAACTAATTTAGAAATCTATGATTATATATGTAGGTCCATAGGCAAAACTCAATCTACTTATAGATAGAGCATTATAACTTTGATATTTCAAAATACTTCAATAACTTTTGACTAGTTATAATAATTTTATAGTTTTATTTTCAATGACTTTGTACTAGAGAATCTCACTAACAAAGTCATTTTTAATAGCCAATAACCAAAACTTTATTGCTCAATAATTTTAAACTATAAAGTATTTATTTCGTTATATAGCTTCAGGCTATGAATTTTCTTTTTCAAGTTTTGTTATTTCAATATACCAAATTAAATATCATAATATATTTTGGATCTAATTGGTATTGCAACTTCAAGTGCAATCAATCATACAACTATAATATTTTTGCATTTAAATAAATAAAAATAATAAGATTTTGACTAATATGTATAGCTTCAAGTAATATATATTTCAATCATAAAGTTTTTTTTATTTATATAAATCAAAATTTATTAAAAAGAAAATTTAATCAACATACATGATTGAAATAATTCTAAATAGTTTAAGGGCCTTAGAGTCTAAAGGTCTTTGAAGCCTTAGTCTTTGATTCAAATATATATATAAAAAAAATCATATACATAGTTTTCTCATGTAGCTTGAGGTATAAACAAAATATTATATCAAGCTAAATAGACTTAATAAAAATAAATAATGAAAATTACAATTTTAATTTAAAAAAATATCATCTTAGAGTTATTTTTCAATTTAGAAAAATAATCTCATTTAATTTACAATCTCTTTATGTCTTATATCATGATATTAATTATTTGAAAATAATAATCACTATGGTATGAGAATTATTCTCAGAGAAATTATTCTTATTTCAACCACTGTAATATTTTCTTAATATTATAGCAGTTATGTTCACGTTCACATTAATAATTATTAACAAATCAACATTCATTTTAACGAATGTGTAATACAATTTGGATGAGAATTTTTTTTTATCAAGATAATTTTTATTTTGCTTATGCATCAAAATTTATAGTTTAATACTTATATTTATAAGAATCATTCCTTTTTCATAATATGAATGAGATAGATAAATATTTATCATATTTCATAATATTAAATATCTATACTTTTAACATTCATATATAATTTACAAATGAATACACATATATAACTGTAATAAAATTATAATAAGAAATAATATATGAATATTAATCAGACCAAGAATAATATTTTATTTTCAAATGTTCACATCTTGATTTTTCTTTTCAAAAGGTACTATTTGTATGAGTTGGTAGGACAACCCCTAAGAAAGAACGGTGAGACAAAGATTTTTTAAATAACCGACCTTCTAGAACGGTATAACTCATCTCTCTTTCAATGTTTAACTTTACTCGGGCAAGGCTTACTTACTATCAACTCAAACTTGTAATACTGTTTGTATTATAAAAATCAAGAATAGAACATAAGTAATTGATTATATATCAAATCAATATTCATTTATCACATTCTGACTTTTGATTTCTGATGTAGAAGATTGTATAAGACGCAACTACAGAGCATACTTTTCTAGTCAATAATATTATATATAATTTATACTAAATCATACATATATACAAAATATATACATCATTCAAATAATAATATAAAAATCAATCTTACAAATTAAAAACATATCTTCAAACTTTCACCTTCAAAGCTCTTGTTTCTTTGATCCTCAAGATATTTTCATCAAAAGCCTGATGGCGTTGATAACGTGTTATAAAATAAAAGGAAACTACTAAAAGATCAAGAAAATAAGAAGAGAACTAGAGAAAATAGAAAATAAAGGAGAGCTTTTCATTTTCTTGATAAGAGGTTGAATTTTAACCTTGGTGCAAACTTTATAATGTAAGCACCCCCTTATATAGTTTTTAGGAATGAGGATGTTACATAAATCATAATTACAATATTTAAATTTGGACATAATGAGATTTAGGGGTTACAAAATTCTAAATACAAAGGAGTTATAAAGTAATAAATGGTAGTAGCTACAAAGGGATTCAAGGTAATTATTCATAACAAATTTGATTATTATTTTTTTTTTTTATTCATGTCTAAGGCACATCCCACAGATCCATTTATAATACGACTCTAGCACCCGCTCATCAGTCGTCTACCTTTGGTAAATTACTATATTTATGATCCTTTTAAGACTACGATTCTAAGAACCTACATAATTAATCTATCATCCATCAAAATTGTATATTCCATTCAAAAACACAAGTCTAGAATATGTAAATAGCGAATCAAAAAGAAGAAACACAGTGGAGAAATAAGAAGAAGAAGAAAAAGAAGATGGGCCAATGGTGTGAGCTTCCATGTGAAATTTTGTTTCCCATTATTGGGAAACTTGCATCTCTATTATGTTTGATTAGATTCACTGTTGTATGCAAATCATGGAAATCAATCGCCATGAACAAGAACAATAGTAACCACAATGATACACTTCCTCAACCTCTATGGCTCTTGATAACAACACTACTACCACGTACAATATCCCTACAATTCTCCTTTTTTTGTTGGTTCTATGGGCTTCTAGACAAATGCAATAGAAACATATTTCGCTAAGTTAAAATTCCTGGACCTCTGAAAACGTTCATTGGGTCATCAGGAACTTGGTTGATCACTGTAGATACAGAAAAAAAGTTCATCTTTTCAATCCATTGTCCCTACATGAGCTTCATCTTCCTTCAAAAACAAGACCGGCCATTTCGAACTATCAGATATAACTATAAGCAAAGTAGTTCTATCTTGTTCAAAATTGTTAAATTCATCAGGTCGTCCTGCCATGAATAAAATTTCAAGAGATAACCATTATCGTTATGGTGTGGTTGCTACAGCTTTGTTACATTATTATAGACTATGCTTTGTTAAGCCAGGCGATGATGCATGGACAGTTATAGTGTAACACCCCGCCTCTCAAGTCCCATCTTTCACGTCATCTGACGGTTCAACTCTCTTTGATCAAAAATCTTGGGATACTCGGGAGACGGGCCCGTGCTACATTTTCATTTTCTTGGACCCAAATCCACTAGGGTTCCTGTGTACATTAGTCTATGTACAAAATAACATCATGGTAAATAAGATTTTTTATTTATTCATTCGAAAATTCTGAATACAATGATCCATTACAGCAAAAAATAAATTCAAAGCTGAAATATATGATTTAGCTTAGGTCGATGCGCCCTACATTGAAATAATTAAAAACTTTCAACAGATAAATCTCCTAGTAAGCTAATTAATTCCCTATGATGTGAAAAATAGGGGGGTGAACTAAAAAGCCCAATGAATCATTCCATCTATTTAATCTATTATTTCAACCAAACAATGCAAGCATATCAAACACTTTCAGAGATTAATTTGATTTAACCAATATATTATTTCAGTCGTAATTTAGACCGAACGGGAATAACCTCTGTGCTCCAGATCTAGGGAGAGAGATCAATTCTGAAACTCAAACCCATCTCTAGTGGGATCATTCTTGAAACTCGTTCCATTCTGGTGTCAGTATTGACAGTCAGTTCCAATTCTACATGAAACACAAAAAGTCCCCCGTACCGGTACGTGGTTGAAATTTTATTTAATCTTATTTTTGTGTGCAAGAGTATAGTAACTAAATATTTCAACAGTAATTAAACATACCAACTATACAACAACATAAATCAACAGAAGCACAGATTTTCGATTTTTGATGTAGAAGATCGTACGAGACGCAACTACAGAGCATACTCTCTCAAACAAGAAAAACGACTTTCGATTTCTGATGTAGAAGATTGTACAAGACGCAACTACAGAGCATACTCTCTTGGTCATGAGCAACATGATAATTGAATGACACAAATGCAAAGAATAAAATCAAATTAACAAACAAGCAAGCATTATCTAAATCAAAATAATAAATTAAAAGAAAGGAAAGAAACTCGCCTCGAGATCGCTTTCTAAATTCTTTGTAACACTTTGTTGCTACTACTTTGCGAACTATTTAGAATAGCTCAAGCAAAGAAGAACTAGAACTAAGGTTGCCAAGGAGGAGGCAAAGAGAGAGCAAGAAAAATTTTCAACTCTTGTCTTTGGGATGAATGAAATGGGTGAAGTATGGGGGTTTATATAGGGTCATCTTCTAACTAGTGTTTCTATCTTTCCAATGTGGGATTATCATTTCCAACATATGCATACCTTAACATCACACCAAATGAGATATTTCATTCATGAATGCATTTCCTTTACACATATACTTCTCTATGTATATTACTATCATATTAAACGAAATATTATTTTCATGAGTGCATCTAATTAATACTTTATACACATACTTTTCTATATTAATACTAAAAATATTATTTTCTTATTCAAATAGAGAAGCGTGTATTTACCCAACAATTCTATATGTCTAATATTAATCAATACATATCCCTTGATACTTCTATGCTAACTAATTAATTGCATATCAATGACAAATATATATGTATATATATATATATATATATATATATGTGATGATAAAATGTGTTTCAAACTCAAATTTCGGTTATTACGTCACTAAAATTTCAGGTATTACAACCTACCCTCCTTACAATAAATTTCGTCCTTGAAATTTGTACCTATCTACGTCAATGTTGTTTGGTTAGGTATTTTGCGTGAAAAGACCTGGATTTTTGTTCATCTCACTTTTCAGCTCCCAGGTTGCTTCTTCCAAATCATGATTTTTACACAAAACTTTAACAAATGGAATTTCCTTGGTTCTGAGACATTGTACCTTATGATCTAATATACTAATTGTTGGTTCCTCGTAAGTTGCATTGTCTCGAAGTACAACTTCCTCCCAATGTATGATATGTGATGGGTTTGGTTCATACTTCCACAGCATCGATACATGGAATACATTATGCACTGAGGACATTCGATTTGGTAGCTCCAACTCATAAGCGCATTCCCCGATTCTCCTAAGTATTTGAAAGGGTCCAATGAATCTTGGTGATAACTTCCCCTTGAATCTGAACCTCTTAATTCCTTTTTGAGGACTGATTCTTAGAAACACTTGATCTCCTACTTGGAACTCTAGGGGTCTCATTCTGTTATCAGCATAGCTCTTTTGACAAGTTTGAGCTGTAGCCAATCTCTTTCGTATCAGTTTGAGTTGGTTGCTCATTTCTTCCACCAAATCTGGACCAATAAGAACATGGTCTTCGAGTTCAGCCCAACAAGTTGGTGATTTGCAAGGCCTCCCATAAAAAACCTTATATGGAGCCATCTTGATACTTGCTTGATAACTATTGTTATAGGCAAACTCTGCTAGGTGTAGATACTTGTTCCAGTTCCCTTTAAAATTCAGAACACAAGATCTCAACATATATTCTAATATTTGGATGACCCTTTCAGATAGCCCATCGGTCTGAGGATGGAATGCAGTGCTCATGGTGAGTCTACTTCCTAGCTCTTTTTGTAAACTCTGCCAGAACTGAGAAGTGAACCTAGTATCTTTATCCGACACGATGGTTGTGGGAACACCATGGAGTCTTACAATTTCCTTGACATATAATTCTCCAAGTTTCCCAACGGAATCTATAGATCGAATGGGTAAGAAGTGAGCTACCTTCGTTAAATGATCCACAATCACCCATATGGTGTCTTCCCCCTTCTGATTCCTTGGCAAGCCGCTAACAAAGTCCATCGCGATGTTGTCTCACTTCCATTCTGGTATCAGAAGTGGTTGTAACATCCCTGAAGGTTTTCTTGTGTTCTGCCTTCACTTGCTGACATGTCAAACATCTAGAGACATATTGGGCTATGTCCCTTTTCATGCCCCTCCACTAGTAGGTCTTTTTAGGGTTTTGGTACATTTTATCTCCACCTGGATGCATCATATACTTGGTCTGATGAGCCTCATCTAGTATTGTCTGTTTACTTTGCCCATTCTAAGGTACACAGATCATGTTCCCGAGCCTTAAGATATTCTCAGCATCTAACCTAAAATCAGAATGCTTACCTTGTGTAACTCCCTCAATCAAACTGGTAAGCCATTTGTCTTGTCTTTGTTCATCCCTAATTTGATGTAGAAGATTCGGTTGACAAGACATAGTGTAGAGATAGGCTTGTGTTTCATTTAGAGTTACACCCAGCCTAAAGTCTTCGATCAACTGATACATCTGGCCTTTCTCTTCCTCTTGTTTGTTGAACTTTCTACCTAAGGCATCAGCCACTACGTTGGCCTTCCCTGGATGGCAGTGTAGTTGAAAATCATAGTCTTTCAAGAACTCCATCCATCTTCGTTGCCTAAGGTTCAACTCCTTTTGGGTGTAGATGTATTTCAAGCTCTTGTGATATGAAAACAAATCAAATTTCTCACCATAAAGGTAATGTCTCCAAATTTTTAGGGCGAATACAATGGCTGCTAACTCTAGGTCGTGAGTGGGATAGTTTTTCTCATGGACCTTCAGTTGTCGCGAGGCATAAGCGACTACTTTTCTTCCTTGCATCAATACCGCTCCCAATCCATTTAATGATGCATCAGTATAAAGGGTAACCATGGGTTGGAGTAACTAGGACGGGGGCCATAGTTAATCGCTCCTTCAGTTCTTGGAATGATTGTTCGCACTTCTCATCCCAATTGAACTTAACTCCCTTCTTGGTCAGCTTGGTTATAGGTTCTGCTAGTTTAGAGAAATCTTGTATGAACCTTCTGTAATATCCAGCCAAGCCTAAGAAACTCCTAATTTCTATAACTGTCTTTGGTTGTTTCCAATTCATGACAACCTCCACCTTCTTCGGATCCACAGAAATGCCTCCTGCTAATACTACGTGGCCAAGAAATTTGACTATCTTTATCCAGAATTCACACTTGCTGCATTTGGCATACAGTCGGTGTTTTCTGAGTGTTTCTAACAAGATCTTCAAGTGTTCTAAGTGTTTCTCTTTGGACTTGGAGTATATTAGGATGTCATCAACAAATATCACAACAAACTGGTCAAGGCATTGCCTAAATACTCGGTTCATTAAGTCCATGAATGCTGCCGGGGCATTGGTTAGACCAAAAGGCAATACTGTAAACTCGAAGTGACCATATCGAGTTTTGAAGGCAGTCTTGTGAATGTCTATTTCACGGATCCTCAACTAATGATAGCCTGACCTACGGTCAATTTTTGAGAAATGAGTAGCTCCTCTTAATTGATCAAATAGGTCGTCTATCCTTGGTAAAAGGTATTTGTTCTTTACCGTTACTTGATTCAATTTTCGATAGTCAACACAAAGTCTCATAGATCCATCTTTCTTTTTCAGAAACAACACTGGGGCCCCCCAAGGTGATTCACTTGGTCTGATAAATCCTTTTTCTCAGAGCTCATCTAATTGGGTCTTCAACTCGATTAGTTCTATTAGTTCCATACAGTAAGGAGGTATAGCTATGGGTTTGGTTCTAGGTTGGAGTTCGATCTTGAACTCGATGCTTCTAGTTGATGGTAATCCAGGCAAGTCATCAGGAAACACATCTTCATAGTCCCGAACTACTTCTAAATTCCTTATTTCTTTTTGTCCTTCAGAGTCTTCCTTTAAGAGGTTTTCGAAGTCTTCATTTTGCTTTAAGTAGTTCAACATGGCTATCATTGGGCTCCTAGGCAATTTATGAATATCACCATCTATCTTGAAGGTTTCTCCTAAGGATAATGTTATCGTTACTTTTCTCTTGGGACAATCGATTTGTGCCTGGTACTGATCCAACCAATCCATACCCAATATCACATCATACCCGTGGAATGGTAGTACACGAAGGTCGGCTGAAATCAGCTTATCCCCAAACCTAAGGTCACAGGTACACATTTGCTTTGATGTAACAGAAGTTCCTATAGGTATTGATACATTCAACGTTATAGGCAAAGTCTTTGTTACTAGTCGTAATCTATTAACTAGTGTTTTAGAAACAAATGACTTTGAAACACTCGAATCAAATAGCAATTTCACAGTAGTGTTAAATAATAAGAATTTACCTTCGACGGCAGGAATTTGGCCTTCCGGGGCTTCAACGATAACAAATACTCTCGCTTGGTTTTGCCCCCAGCCTTGGTTATGATTTTGTGCTCGACCCTGGTTTTGATTTTGCCCCTGGTTGTCATTTTGTCGAGGCGGTTGCTGTTGGGCACGCATATTCTATTCTCTCCCTTGATTATTTGGAGGTTGTTGTTGTTGTCGTGTTTGGGTTTTGCTAAGACAAAACTTTGATAGGTGCCCTCACTGATTACAGTTGAAACACCGCCCTTGACGTCTGGCCAACTCTAATTGTTCTTTCGTCTTGGGTCGATTTTGCCATTGGGGCATTTTATTTCCATCCCCCTGATTAGTATTCCAACTATTCTTACTTTTCTTTTGAACCCCTTGATCATTTTCATTCCCGGGCCTCTTATTCTTCCCCCTCAACCTTTGTTCCAGGTTGAGTTCTTATTATAGTGTCAGAGCCTTCTCCACAACGTCTTTGTAGGTCTTTAAACTTAAAGTCTTTACTATCTTTCGGATTTCTATCTTGAGACCTTGTGCGAATCGATTGGCCTTCCTTTTCTCATCCCTGATCAAATTTGATGAGAACTTGGCCAATTTAGTGAACTTCCTCTCATATTCAGCTACGGTCATGTCCCTCTGCTTTAGTTGAACAAAGTCCTCCTGTAGTTTCTCCAAAGTCGCTTTTGGAAAGAACTTTTCATAGAAGATTTCTGTAAAGTTCTCCCAGCTCATATCATCAACATTTGTATTAGGGTCCATCCTCATCATACGCCACCAACTTCTAGCTGGTCCTTTGAAGTGGTGTGTGGCCAGCGCCACTCATCTGGACCCAGTTACCTTCATCACATCAAAGATTTCCTCCATCTCTTGGTACCAGTGGTATGTTGAGATGCTATCTGTCGTACCATCAAAGGAAGGAGGGGTGAGCCTCTTCATCTCTATCAACATCTTCTTTTGTTTCTCATCTTCTAAATTCTCTTCAACCCTCTAATTTTCAGGATCTTGAGCCACAGGTGCTGTCTGTTGAACCTGCATCGGTTTAGGTACTTAAAGTTGAAGGGTCATCTGAGGGATTATCTGTGGAAGTGCCCTCAATAGTTGATCTAGTACCCTCTGTGACATTTCATTCATCATAGTTTCCATCCGGGCCTCCATTCCAGCAGACAGTTTGTGTTTTCGTTGTTCAATATCATTAGAGGTGCTGGATCGAGTAGCGTACCTTCTTGTTCTAGCCATTATCTATAAATTTAACACTCGGTCAGTTTTTACCTCATCAATTGTTCGTACTATCATGACTCTAGATTCATGTCTCTAGGTCTTCGATTTGTTTAGTGGCCTAACAGTTTATGCTTCTACGTTCTTTTTGTGCATGGGTACAGGATTTGGTTTCAAAATAAATAAGCAATAAAGCATGCATAGCACACAATCATATCATCAAGCTAGCACAACAAGGTTCCAAGCTTCCACCTAAGCTTTCAAATTCAAGTGTCCCATAGCACTCTGCCCCTTCTACTTAGGTTTTTACCCAGGACAAAGCTGCACGCAACCAATTTCGCAAGTGTGTCGATGTCCAAAGCTTCCCAAGTTCTATTACACTTGACTGTCCCATACCAACCAAACATAGGAAAAGAAGTTCGTCCAAAGCCACCGATCACTCACCATACATGGTCTGTCATTCTTCGAGTTTAGGATTCTTCCATGCCCCCGAATTCCTATGCGTCCCATACCACATACAAACCAAGGGTACGGGATCCTCCCAATCTCATGTCCTGACCAAACAAGTGTTCATTTTTCACACATTTTCAATCTCTAACTTATGCCCTAAAAGTTTATTCATGATTTACTTTGCTACCCTTGGCAATCCCCAAATCTCTACTTAAGGTCTCTTCCCAAGACCTAGGTTCTCAAATCCTTGTTGGCATCTCATTTGGACCATAGTAAATTTTTAGCCCTCAATTACCACCTCCTTGTTTTATCTCGTAAGAAAATAAGTGTGTTCTTCAACTCCGACTACTTGTATGAGCTAGTGGGACAACCTCCAGATCGGACGGTGAAACCGAAGTCTACTTAGCAACCGTGCTTTCTAGAACGAGATAATCTATCTCCCTTTCAATGTTTAGCTTTACTCGGGACAAGGCTTACCCACTATCAGCTCAACTGTAATTTTTGTATCCTAACAAAACCATTGAAAACATATATCTCTTTTCGAAAACAATTTTTTCAAAATCATTTCAGTTTCCAAAACATGAGGTAGGGCTTCTAAATTAAATAAATAAATAGTCTTACCAGACTAGTCAATTCCTTCTAATTCTTGCCCAAGGCATCTAAAGCCTAGGCTCTAATACCACCTTTGTAACACCCCGCCTCCCAAGTCTCATCTTCCACGTCATCTGACGGTTCAACTCTCTTTGATCAAAAATCTTGCAATGCCCGGGAGACGGGCCCGTGCTACATTCTCTTTTTCTTGGAGCCAAATCCACTAGAGTTTCTGTGTACATTAGTCTATGTACAAAATGACATCATGGTAAATAAGATTCTTTATTTATTCATTCGAAAATTTCGAGTACAGTGATCCATTACAGCGAAAAATAAATTCAAAGCTGAAATATATGATTAAGCTTGGGCTGATGCGCCCTACATTGAAATAATTAAAAACTTTCAATAGCTAAACCTCCTAATAAGCTGATTAATTCCCTGTGATGTGAAAAATAGGGGGTTGAGCTAAAAAGCCCAATGAATCATTCCATCTATTTAATCCATTATTTCAACCAAACAATGCAAGCATATCAAACACTTTCAGAGATTAATTCGATTCAACCAATATATTATTTTAGTCGTCATTTAGACCGAACGGGAATAACCTCTGTTCTCCAGATCTATGGAGAGAGATCAATTCTGAAACTCAAACCCATCTCTAGTGGGATCATTCTTGAAACCCGTTCCATTCTAGTGTCAGTATTGACAGCCAGTTCTAATTCTACATGAAACACATAAAGTCTCTCATACCGGTACATGGTTGAAATTTTATTTAATCTTATTTTTGTGTGCAAGAGCATAATAAATAAATATTTCAATAGTAATTAAACATACCAACAGTATAACATCATAAATCAACAGAAGCACAGATTTTCAATTTCTGATATAGAAGATCGTACGAAACGCAACTACAGAGCATACTCTCTCAAATAGGAAAAACGACTTTCGATTTTTTATGTAGAAGATCGTACAAGACGCAACTACAGAGCATACTCTCTTGGTCATGAGCAACATGATAATTGAATGACACAAATGCAAAGAATAAAATCAAACTAACAAACAAGCAAGCATTATCTAAATCAAAATAATAAATTAAAAAAAAGGAAAGAAATTTACCTCGAGATCGCTTCCTTAATTCCTTGTAGCACTTCGTTGCTACTACTTCGTGAACTAATTCGAATAACTCAAGCAAAGAAGAACTAGAACTAAGGTTGCCAAGGATGAGGCAAAGAGAGAGCAAGAGAAATTTTCAACTCTTGTCATTGGGATAAATGAAATGGGTGGAGTAGGGGGGGTTTATATAAGGCCCTCTTCCAACTAGTGTTTCTAACTTTCCAATGTAGGATTATCATTTCCAACATATGCATACCTTAACATCACACCAAATGAGATATTTCATTCATGAATGCATTTCTTTTACACATATACTTCTCTATGTTTATTATTATCATACTAAACCAAATATTATTTTCATGAGTGCATCTAATTAATACTTTATACACATACTGTTCTATATTAATACTAAAAATATTATTTTCTTATTCAAATAGAGAAGCGTATATTTACCCAAAAATTCTATATGTCTAATATTAATCAATGCAGATCTCTTTATACTTCTATGCTAACTAATTAATAGCATATCAATGAAAAAAAAAATATATATATATATATATATATATATATATATATATATACGTATATGTGCTAATAAAATGTGTTTCAAACTCAAATTCCGATTATTACGTTACTAAAATTTCAAGTATTACATATAGATTAATGCTACTCACAGCCCTTCCACGATATCATCTTTTACCAGGAAAAGTTACATGCCATGGATTGTTCAGGTAGTGTTTTTGTTTGCAATCCCTTGTCGAATCGGTTTGCTCCTAAAACTGAAGAACTACCAATTGAGTCATCAAGTGTTGATCAACCTCATAGTAACCAAAGCAGCGGTACTGACATTCAGTACTACTTGGTAGACGTTCTGAGGGACTTGATGTTGGTATTAAGGTTTGTGTTCTATTGTTCCCTTCGTAGGGTAACAAAGAGTTTCAAGATTTTCAAGCTTGATTTTACTTTCATGAAATGGGAAATAGTGAAGAGCTTGGGATACCATTCATTGTTTTTGGGTGAGAATGCTTCATCAATAATAGTTGATTCTGAATCTTCTTCTACGTTAATTAGGAAGAATTGCATCTATTTTACTGATAAGTGTTTCGATCCAAGTTTTGGGCATTCAAGCTACAGCGTAGGTATGTTTGTTATGGAGAATAAGAGTGTGGAACATCTTTACTTGGGAAATTCTGATGTTCAACCACAATCAACTCCTATCTGGATGATCCTAGCTAAGGATGATGATATACATGCTCACGATATGATAATACGAACCGTGACGAAGTCAACCAATTTGGAAAAACTGCATCTATTATGAGTTTCGAGGGCTCAAGCTACAGTGTGGGTGTGTTTGCAGAATAAGAGCACGCAACCTCAAATACTAGTGTCCCAAGTAAGGACCACAATATGTATGTTCGCTGCACTGTAACGAATCAAACCAGGATTACGAAAAAGGATTTGGATTTGGAATTTTGGCAAAGTAACACATATACAACATGGCATGATTAGATTTGTGTTGAAATTGTGGTCTGATTACTAGATTTGGAAAAGTTTTTAGTCTTTCATGATCCACATAGTTTTTTTTATTCTTTTTTCATAAACCGTTAAACCATGTTCTATATTTAATATTTTTTTGTTGGGAAGAGGAAAAATCAGCCACTAGGACTGCAAGAACAACACATTATATGCATCCGCAAATAACAAGTTGGACATTCCCATAGGAGGGCTGAAAAGACTTCAATACCATCCCTATTATTAAAAACCAAGTTACCAAGATAATCTGCCCATTGGTTCCCTTCTGTAAGCACATGCTAAAGCTGAATTTGTCATTACCGACCCATAAGAATTTTGCAATCTCTAATAAGGCACACTTGAGGATGAAGATCCCAATCCACAGAATTTATTAAAGAAATAACATTGAGGCAATCTGATTCAAGAATAACTCTATGGTGATTGAGATCCCAAGCTTGGCGCAGGCCTTCCCAAATGCCCTAATGCTCTACTACTATATTTGTAGCGATCCCAATATACATTGAAAAACCCTAGATCCATTCCCCTCAATCATTTCTGATAAGGCCACCAAATCTAGCCAGACTAGCATTATTACCTCTAGCAGCACCATCAGTGTTATCCTTCACCCATCCATAAGTAGGCAAGCTCCAACAAATCCATTTCAGCTGAGCATCCTTATGATAATTGGTGTTGCAAAAACCATCCTGGAGGAAGTTAAATAGAAGCCCCCACTTAAAAAGAATATTCCTTAGATAAGTTTGGGACCCCAGAATTAAGGCTTCATTACAAAGGGTCCATATGACCCAAACTGTGGTAAGAAAACGACAGCACCAATCCCTTTGAATCGCTCCATCACACTTGGAAGTAGCATTCCCGTTAAGCCATTCATCCTGGCACCAATTGAAGAAGTCATTAGGAAGAAAATTCCCATTAAGAAGATGTCAGACATACCTTGCCTTAGGACAGTCTCTAAGCACATGCATGACAGTTTCTTCCCCTATACCACATCTCTTACAAATGGAGTTATCAGTTAGACCTCTCCTATACCTTAGGCATTTGGTGATAATTTTGTTATGAATCGTGAACCATAAGAAAATATTGAATTTCTGGGGACAATGTAGTCTCCATATCCATGTTGTTGAACCGTTAGCATTAATCAGCCTCTCTCTTTTGAGCATATCATAGGCTGATTTAGTAGAAAATCGACCAGAGCTAGTGAACTTCCATATGTACTTGTCTTCCAACTCAAATATTGGGATTGGAGTAGCCTGAATACTCTCTAATAGACGATATTTATTGATTACCATTTTAACACAATTACATATTGTGTCAACATTTTTATAGTATATCAGTACGTTTTTAATATTTGATATTATGTTTCGAAACTATAACTTTACATTAATATATTATTTAGTTTTTATTCTATAGTTGTATAATTATGATTTTTAATTTTTAATTTATATATAAGTTTGGAATTCATATTTGTTAAATATGTTAGAATGGGTGTGTTAAGCATCAAGGATTACAAATAGGTTACATGTACAACTCATTGATCAAATGTTGTTTAGGTAAGTTAGATATGGGTTTGCAATTTTAATAACTCGAATATGATGCACAAAAAATGACAATTGATGACATTGTCACTCGTACTCCCAACTTCAACCATAAAAACCTAATTAATGAAGGAATGTTGGCTTCTAAAAAATGTTATGCATGTTTTTTAAGGCAATTCAACACATATAGTGTTAAAATTCTGTTTAGGTGGGAAACTTTTATCATTTAGTGTATCAATTCAAGTCTCCAAAGAGATTAATCTCAACAAAAAACATTAAAAAAACCAATAAAAGTGAATTTTAATTAACTATTTATTAAGTAGTAGTATTAATTGATCCGAAAGAAGAACTTTTTGGTAGATCTTTTCAATTAAATCTTTCTTTTTTGCATTAGTAATTTTTCAACATGAGTTACTACCCTTAGTTAAGGGTGTATGCCACCCCACCAACCCAACCTGATCTAACCAAACTTGACAAATTTGGATGAGGTTGGGTCAAATATTTTTAAAAAACTAGGTTGGTTGGGTTAGATTTAGATTGACCCAACCGATTCTGGTTGGGTTATAAGATCAACCTGACCCATCCATGATGCATTTCTTTTTCTTTTAAGGTTTTAATTATTTAACCAACAAAGCAATGACCTAACTTTCCTCATCACAATTGCTCATCTTGCATCACCATCTCCTTTTTCCATCTTTCATCTTCCTTGCATAGGCTCACATAGGTCACAAATTTCCATCTCACTTTGTCGGAACCCCTTCTGAAACCTCATACGAGCGGCTTGACTGGCACAATAGTCAGACAAGTCTACTCCTCAGTCAAGCTTGTCGACTACTTTTAAGTCTTACCATCAAAACATTTATAATATTCAAAATGCAACAATAATAAGTTAAGTGAAATAATGTAACAACAACAGAAGTCTTTAGCATTAATTACATTATATAGTCCAATTCCACATTATATTTTTTTCAAAACTTGTACATACCGATTTAAAATACCAAAATAAAAAAATAACAAAACAACATACTAGGGATAAGCTAGAAAAAATCACGTGTACTGTACGCATTTCCCCTTATCCACATCAAATAGACTTGAAATATTAAGAGTAGTAAGCTTGATATCTATGTGAGCCTGGTGAACAGCAAACGATATATCTACTTAAGTCTAACATTCTACATGCAATGCAAATGACAACATTTCAAGCATTCAAATTAAATGCAAAAATGAATACCACGTAAAATCACTCATATAAAAATGCAGCAGCATAATATGCCATGAAGTATGTCATGATTCAACAGTTCGGTATCTAAACTCGGCACCCTTCTATCATTTTAAGGATTTTTTGGTCATAATGTCATTTTGGACGGACGTGACCATCATCCAAGCCATATTGTGATATCAATTGACGATCTTGGCCCACCGACCAAGCTATACTGTCGTATCTTGACAATTGTGGTCCACTGACCAGGTGGTACAGTCGCCACCCATGAACTAGCAGAGAGTGCCATGCAGTACCACTTTAAATATATCCACAGAGTGTACTACAATACCACTCTATCACGAACTATCACGATCCAATGTCTACATCTCAAAACCTCTCATCATTAGGATAGGTCAGCATATCTGAAGATCCGTCAATCAGTCTTACCACAAAGCTGTCACGATCTAATGTCTACACCTTGGAACCTCTCATCATTAGGTTATGTTAGTACATATGAAGATTTGTAGATCAGTTCAATCTCAGAACTATTAAGATCCAATGTTCGTACCTCAAAACCTCTCATCTTAAGGCCAAGTCGACACATCTAAAGATTTATACCCATATATCAGGACTATCATGATCTAATGTCAACACCTTAAAACTTCTCTTTTAGAGGCCAGGTCGGCACATCTAAAGATCAATCCTATCTCAATACAATATGCAATGCATGTAGCACCCAATTATGTAACAAAAATAAGTATAATAAAATATTAAATACATACATCAAATTATTACTCACAGACTAAATTGATTATCGATGTTCTCCCGGTGATCAGTTGCATCTCCATATATCGATTCAAATACCAAAAGCTCACACTGTCAACATGTGTTTCGCTTTTGGTATTCACTAAGTAACTGTAACACCCCAATTTTCGGCCGGACCTCCGTTCAAGTGTTATGTCACGTGTGGATCATCGCCCGATGAAAATCAAGGTGCTACTAAAATTTTCTTCTGTCAAAATCTTTTTCTTCAAAATTAAGTTCATAACCATTAGGTCTCAAGTCAATGTCTATATGAATGTCTATACAAAACATAAGATCAAAATTATTTCTCAATAGATTCACCGGATTTTACAATGTAAATCATAAACAATGTAGCGAAATAACTTTAAAAATCATTATAAAAAACTAAAATTGTTAAACAAGAAAATTCATTTAAAGATAAAATAAACTAAAATTAAAACTAACATAAATACATTAAAACAATCAAGTAAAATACATGAAACATGACCTCCAAGTCTCCTATCCCGGAAAACCTCCCCATAATGTGTCCAATTAAAGTGTAAGTCTTCAGATTTTAGTTACCATACTCTACGTCCATGTGTACCTGAAAAATAAAGTGGGAGTGAGCTCGAAA
>JAJIYU010003988.1:0-25311 GCA_030144865.1 Tinospora cordifolia
TTTAGGAATTAGGCAAATATAAGTTTCATTTATCTTTCTATTCACCACTGCATCATTGTGAAACTCTTTCATACACGCCAAAATGTCCTCCTTGACCGTATTCCAATTATACTGGAAAAAGGCCATAGTAAAACCGTCGGGACCTAGAGCTTTGTCCCCCTCACAGCTGAATACAGCCTCTCTTATCTCCTCCTCTTCAAACTCTCTTTCCAGCCATTGACTTTTGTCTGGAGAAATCTGCTGCCAATCCAACCCCTCCACCTTCCATTTCTCCTTAACTGGTTCCATGACCATCTCAAAAAAGTAATTGATGATTAATTTCTGGATATCCTCTTCTTTGTCAATCAAATTTCCATCTTTGTCCTCCATTTTGGAAATTACTGCTCTAGATTTCCTTTTAGAAAGAATTTTGTGAAAGAATTTTGAATTAACATCCCCTTCTTTAGCCCATTTAAGTTTTGCTTTTTGTCTACAGGCCCTCTCATGTCTACATTCCAGGACATGAATCCCCTCCACTATTGTCCTTCGATCTTCCAGAAGCTGCTCACCTTCCTCTCTTTCCAGTCTTCTGTCTAGGATCTTAAGGTTCTCTTTCAGAGTTAACTCCTTAGCTTTATCCTCCTCCATCTGCCCCCTCGCCCACTCCTTTAACTTCCGCTTCAGGTTCTGCAACTTTTGCATAATTTTATATCCTTCCCATCCTTGGCTTTGAAAGTTTACCCATTCTGAAGTCATCATTTCTATGCGTTTGGCCTGCTTGAGCCATTCATTGTTAAATCGAAAAGGAGCAGGACCCCATTTTGTTTGATCAGTGTCTAGCATGATTGGCCAATGGTCTGATGTTGTGCGGTGTAATCCCCAAACATGCTGTTGCTGGAATTCCTCCCCCCACTCCTGATTGCATAGAAATCTATCCAGCTTAGACATAGCCGGACTGCTTCTTCCATTACTCCAAGTAAACTTTATATTTCTCATTTCTGGTTCACTTAACTGCATATCCCTAATCCATTCATCAAACATTTTCATAGAGGCCGACATATGTTGATTATTCTTCTTCTCCTCCATGCTCCTATTCATATTAAAATCACCACCTGTGCACCAAGGTCGTTTGATAGAGGTCGAAAGAGCAGCTATTTCAATCAAACAATCCTCTTTCCCCTGGGAATCATAAGGACTGTAAACATTTGTGAACCACCAACTGCCCTGATCACCATCCTCAACTCTGATAGATATGGAATGAGACCCCACTTTGCTGTCCACCACACTAAATTTTCGAGTATCCCACATGATCACCATCCCCCCAGAATTGCCTTCAGCTGGTTTCGTCAACCACTCTACAAACCTGTTCTTCCATATTTGTCCAATCGTCTTGCGGATTAACTCCATTCTCTTAGTTTCTTGAATGGCTATTAAATCCACCTGGGCTGCTGCAATAGTTCTCTTGATCAATCTTCTGTTGTCCTCCCTGCCACACCCTCTTATATTCCAGCTGAGAATCTTCATAATAACTGGAAATTCCCCACGTAAAAGACCCTTTCATGCTTCCACCAGTTGGGTGTTGATCGACAACAAGAAATCACAGACCCTCTCGTACTCCGTCGTCTGAGCCTCCTCGTCCCACCCATTTTGTCCCTGGTTGCTTATCATCTGTTGTTCCCCTTCAAATATATCTCGAGTTCTTCTCCTGTTGTCATCCTCTTGTTCTCCACTTCTTTCCCACAGTATCTCGTTGTTCCTCTGAGATTCTTCCGACTCACTAGAAAGGAGAGGGAGAGTTGGAGCAAGGTAGGGATTGCGTACTTGGTCATAGTCTGTTTTTTCATGATGTTCGGTTTCGCTCCCTGGCCCCGTCTCAGCTTCTGTGTATTCCACATCCGTGTTTTGCGTTTCCAGGACTCTTTCCGACTCTCCCTAGTCGTCTTCTTCATCCTGTTCCGGAATCGATTTCATATTCGACTCCGAGGACTCCGGTTCTTCTCCTTGTTTGGCCCAACGTACCATTGCACTGGCCCGTTTCTTCTTTTCTTTGCTGGTCCTTCGTCTATTGACTTTTAGACTGGGTTGCGTTTTTCCTTGCGAGTCCGCCAACCCTTTATCCCTCCATCTATGGGTCAGACTTTTTTCACTGGGCCCACTTGTGTATTTCGGATTAACTAACTCTCTGTGGGGCGAGACACTCGGGCTTCGGTTGACTTTTGACCCAATCCGCTTCCCCTGAACTTCTTGACTCCCCTGAACTTCTTGACTCCCCCGATCCACCCGTTTCCCTTTCCCCTTGACCCGACTGGGCCCACCTCTGTCTTCCGTAAGAGCGTTAGGGATCGCTGTCTATTTCCTGTTGGTCCACCGAACTTTCGAACCTGCTCTGTCGCCTGACATCGTCTTTCGTTCAGGCTCTCTTGTCCCCCGTTCTTCCTCGAGATTCTCGTCATCGTCCTCCGAGCTTGACAGCACAATCTTGTCGTTCCTCCGGCCGGTGTTCCGCCACTCCTTTAGCCGCATAATGTCCGTTGGATATTTTCCGGTGAACTGGTCGATGATTTGCTGCCGGAGTTTCGTTATCTCAGCTCCCCAGTTTCTTTCAATTTCCACCAGCCGAAGCTCCTGTATACCGTCATCGTCGTATATCTCGAACTCCTTCGGGAGGAATCCAGACTCATGGCCTTTTAGTCGCAGGAATGTCATTTCCATGGATTCCGCCGAGCTTGTTATGCTTGCTATGTCCAGCAATCCACCACACATCTCCCCGATTTTATCAAACGTGTGAACATGCCATTTATTCGGACTTATGCCTTCAACTCTCATCCAACTGTTTCTGCAAGCTACCTTGGCTCTTCCAATCTCCCACTCTTTGTTCCATTCTTCAAAATAGAAGCCCCCGATCGTCGTGTTCAATTTTTCCGCTTGTATATTCCGAATCTCCTCCCTGTCATAGCAGTGAAGCAAGGCCCTGGCTACATCTAAATGTCTAATATGTATTTCCCGTTTAAGCATTCGTCGAATGGATAACTCTATTGTCCTCCACGACGTCTCATCCATTGTTCGAATGATCAGGAAATCTTTTCCTTCATCATTTCTCCTATTACCGCTTCTTCTCAGTTGTCCTCGCCCCTCTTCCATGCGTTCCCACTTTCCTTTGTTACGTTTCCTCTCCTCTGTTGCCTTCCTTTCTTCCTCCTTGGTATGGCTTCTTGGTCTTTCCACCTCCATTTCCTTCCTTCTTGCCTTCGTGAGCTTAACATCTTCTTCTCTAATCACCATATCCAAGGCCTTCCATAAATTCCTCCAGGCTTCAGCGTGTCTCTCTTCCGAAATGACTATGTTCTCAACTTGGCTCTTCACTATTTTTATTAACTTAAGGAACCTTCCTCTTTCGTTTACCAGCACCTCCATGAGTAAACTATACCTGTTCCTCTGAACGCCCCAGTTCTTGGTTTTGGCTTTCCGTCTAGCAACTCTGTCTTCACCTTCGTCTTTATCCACTGTATTGCTTCCCTTGACAGGACGATTTGAAAGTGTCATGACCTATTGACTTCCTGTAGTATAATGTCCTCCGAATCATTCGTGAAGCATACCGAGAAGTATTTATACTTCGTTGGAAAAGATACATACGACAATTCTCCATTCGATGACCTTAAAACCTCGTGTGACAACCTTACAACCTTTCTGTTGGTGTCCCCACCCTTCATTAAAACTTTTGAATATTCCTTCCTTTTATGGTAACTGGTTACTCCTTCCGGTGCACGCTCCATTTTGTATTGTGGATTACTTCTCCGCTTACGTGTCACTAGTATCCATTCCTTGTCATCTTCTGTTTCTTTGTTTCGTCGTGTTAATGCCTGTTTCCACGACTGTTTCATTCCATAATATCCATCTGTTTCGTATTTCCTTTGACCCCCTTTGTCGTTCCAGTGTTTCTTGTCTTCTCGTCCATGTTCCGTTGAGATACTCCTCTCCTTCCGTCGTGTAAGATGGTCGTCTCTTTGTGTTGTCCTCGTCCGTGCATCTTTTCCGATTATCCATCCATCCTTGACGTCCTGGGTTCTCCATCGTCCAAAGTTCTTCGTTCTCCCTCGTTCCATCCTTGCTCTACTAGTAGGCACAAGTTCAAGTCTTGGAAAGTCTTTTTTCCCTAGTGTAAGGCGAGTACGATAGAAACAAAGTGGCTTGACTGCTTTCTATACCTCACGTAGGTTTTAGCCAAGGAATGCAAATTTGACTTCACCCCAAACTTCAAGCATTGACAATTTGAATTACTTTAAAGATCTCAAAAAATTCAAAAGAATTTTTGTAAAAATTTGCCAATTTAGAAAAGTTCAAAAAACTTTTATGTAAATACTAGTTCACCAATCACGGCTAGCGCAAGTATATTCAATCTTCTCTATCAATTATAATAGACGGCACTTGTTACTCATTCTTCTCTCAATGCCTCTCCTCTTAGGCTCTAAGCATATTTCTCTCCTCTTTTTTCTCTCTATCGTCTCTCTTCCAGGCTATAGCTTGTTCTTTTTTCTCTTGAATAGTCACTCACCAGTTGCACATCTCACCTTTAATCTTTTTTCCATTATTAAGAAGGATTTTTTTTTGACAAGCTCGACAATTATACAAAAGAATGTATGTGCACCACATAAATTCTTTCATAAAAATGTCTTTTATTTACGGCTTTTGTAAACTTTTTTTCGAAAATTTCAACTAAATTTTGTAATTTTACAATTACAGGTGAACTTCACTTCGATTATTCAAATTACCCTTTTATTTCGGCTAATTTTGTCAAAATTCGTCTAATTTTCATATCATAGTTTCAACTTTGTGCAGTGGCCTACTTTTTTTTCTCAATGTTCAATACTTCAAAAAAAAAAGAAAAGTAAGAAAAGAAAAAAGTAAGAACTTGAACACATGATGTGAATGAAACATTCCTTCATGTGCTCGATGACATGCGGAGTTGATTTATAATGGGAGAAAAATATTTGATTATAAATGAACAAACAAAACGTTTACAAGGAGGTTTGAACATGAGACCTATAAAGTAAAGTTATTTTGATATCATGTTCAAAACCATTTAACCTAGAAGCTATAGCTATCATATAAGTATCAGGCACATGGTATGAAAATTAGCCAAAGTTTGATGAAGTTAGCCGAATTAATTAAGTAGTTTGGACAATCAAAACAAAGCTTATAGGTAATTGTAAAATTACAAAATGTCATAAAAATCTTCAAAAAAATTGGCGAAGTTTACCTAAAATCGAAGTTTTAACTATTTCCGCTAAAAAAAAAAAAGTATAAAAGTTATAAAAAAGGGCATTTTTATAAAAGAACCTATTTTGTGCATAGAGATTAAAATCTCTTTATATAAATGAAGAAGATTGAAATTAAGATATGTGGTACTGGCAAGTGGAAATCCAAAAGAAAAAAGAATGAGTTGTAGCCTCGAAGAAAGATGATAGAGAAAAGAAAGAGAAGAGAAAAGAAAGCTGAGAGCCTTAGAGGAGAGGTGTTGAGAGAAGAATGAGAAACACGAGTCATCTATTGTAATCGATAGAGAAGATCGAATATATTTGCGCTTGTAGCGACTGTTGAATCAACGATCAATCAAATTATGGTTTATGTTTGCAGGACCATTAGATTTTGACAATTAGTTTCCCTTTTTTTTCTTTTTTTTTATAATAGTTTTAAGTTAACATGCAAAATGTACATTAAACAATGTTAATGTCAAAATACACGTTAGAAATCATTATATTTATACTTTTATATCTAAAATGTATTTGTTTATATTTTTCATTATTTTCAATAGAAACTGTGCATATTTTAGCATTTACATAATATTTTTTGTAACTTTTCTAAGTTTACAAATTTTTACAAAAATTCCTTCGAATTTCTTGAACTCTTCTAATTAATTCTAATTTTTAAATGTCGAAGTTTGAGATGAAGTCGAATTTTCGTTGCTTGATTAAGCAAAGATAGAAAGATATTGTTGGGGCAAAATCTAGATCTAGATAACTTGTGTGTGTTAGATCTAATACATGTCACTTCAAAATAATGGATTTGGTTCATTCTTAATGGCAAATTGATAAAACACTTTAAGTTGGTGATTTATAGGGGCAAATTGCATAGAGATTTTTTCTAATTGACCATCTCATATATTTATTACCTTCCATAGTAATGATTAGGTGATAGTTTAACATGTTTCTAGATAATGACCTTTGTAGTTGTTGTTATACTCTACCGAAGAATCCAAGATGAGGTTGCTAGAACCAAGATTCCTTCGGCTAGGAACTTACTAAGCAAGAAGATGGAAGCTTGGAACATGGTCTAGAAAATAAGGACAATGGTTGCATTTTTTTCTTTGTGGGGATATTGGAGTGGAGAGCATATTAAGCAACAATTTGATAGAAACTCCTTACTCTTTTTGTGGGTGGAGATTCCTAAAATGGAAACTTGATGTCTGTAAGGAAAAATTTATATGTACTCTAGAAAGGTTAATAATCTCTCTATGTGAAGATAGCTCACTCCTTACACCATAGAAAGTTAGGTTTATTATGCTCAAGGAAAATTTTATATGTACTCTAGAAAGGTTAATAATCTCTCTATGTGAAGATAGCTCACTCCTTACACCATAGAAAGTTAGGTTTATTATGCTAAAGGTATTCACTGACAAGTAGGCAAAGAGGAACGACTTATAGGTAATACCTCTGGATAGGAAAAATCAAGTTTAGCTTGCTCTATCATTAGTATCAAGTTGTTTAGATGGGCAATGGATACTCGTCTATCTTTTTCCCCTTTTTTTTGAGAAGAAACAACAATGCTTTTATTGCTATATAAAATGTAAATATACATTTTACCAGATATCCATCTCAAACAAAATAAGACCCTATCCCTATACCTCTCTTTGCAACCTTACAATGAGGCAACTGTCCCATCCCAAAATCCAATTTGTGATGGCAAACTCATTATTCCATTTAGAAGCAAATGTCCACAAGCTTGTTGGACTTCCACACTTTTCCTTGCCAGTTGTCATATCTTTAAATATTCAATTATTCTTTTCAAGCCAAAGTCCCCAATGTGTAGCCAACTTCACAACCATTATTGCCTCTTTGATCTTACTTTGTTGGCCCCTAGAGTGGTTCGAGTTGAAGCAATCTTCAATCATATTAGACCACGGGCAATGCATATAGAAATTATGAGATACTCAATCTCTACTAACCTTGCATGAATTTAATATGTGCTTGATACTGTCCCCATCTTGCTTGCGCAACATGCACCAATGTGCAAAAATATAATTTCCTAGTATTCTCCACTACAACAAGCCTTGAGTGGTAATCCCCTTATGTGCTACCGGCAACCCAAATACCTTCATTTTGTTGGGACCACTACTTTACAAATTGAATCTATCAAAGGAAACACAAGAGAATACAAAAGAAAAGCATACTATTGAAATAGAAAAGAATTTTATGGCGGTCTATTGGCCACAATGACCTCTCATTTTGAATAAATAACTGTATATTCTTGAGTTGGGGTAATAGGTCTTAAGCCTCTATCTATTCGCTAGCTGTCAAGGCTCCAAGGAGGAAGAGGTTCCGTTAATGTCATCTGGCTGCTTGATTGTTATACTATGAATCTTGCAATTGGCTAAAAGTGGCACCTAGATAATTGTACATACATACATACATACATACATACATACATACATACATACATATATACATATATATATATATATATATATATATATATGTATGTATGTATGTATTACCCTAGCCCACATATCCGCCTTCTACTAAAATCACATCCAGACCAATATTTCACAAAGTACCTTGTTTCTATTTCCCACATCACCCATTTCCAATCCGCTGTTTCCAATGAACTCTTGAACTACTTCCCATTTTTTACTGAATATCATTACCTGTCCCTATCCCGGCCTTTTTCCATATGAAGCTCGTCATCCTCTTTTCAATTATCACATTCACCTTTCTTAGAACTTTAAACATTGAAAGCTAGAAAGTTGGGATGGCTGACAACTTTGAAGATATCAATGTGAGTCAATTATTCGACCCCCCTTGGAGAGGAAACTTATCTTCCATCCATATGAACTCCTTGAGATGGTATCGAGGACAAGCTCCCATAACCTATAGTTATTCACGTTCTCCCCTAGTGGCAAAGCTACGTAGCTCATTGACCACCTATTGATGGAGCATGCAATCCTATTTGCTAGCCTAACTTCTGACATATTCATGCCCATGATCTAGCTTTTTCCCAAGTTGATATTAAGACCTGAGAACATCTCAAAGCATGTCAATACATTAATTGCAAGGATGACATTTCTCTATTCACCCTCTAACAGGAAGATCATGTCATCTACATATTGCAAATGAGATACTTTCACACCCTTCTTACCTATCTTGAAGCTCTTCACCAAGGAGACTTCTTTAGCCCTAGATATCAATTTGCTTAGCCCATCTGCCACTATTTTAATAAGAAGAGGAGGAAGTGGTTCCCCTTGACGAATGCTTCTTTTTGCCTCAAACTTGCCTTTTGGTCTCCCATTTGTCCTAGTAGTCTATGTCATTGAGGAAACACACGCTATCATCCACCTAATACATCTATTCCCTAAGCCTTTTGGCTTAAGCATAAACTTCAAAAGCCCCCATTGGACTGAATCGCATGCCTTTGTGAAATTCACTTTAAATACTACCCTTGTTCTTCTCCTCACTTTGTAATCCTCTACGACCTTGTTTGCAATCGAGAGCTACATCCAAAATTGGTCTCTTATAAATGCTGATTGAACCTCCTCTATAATCTCATGTAAGATTTCTTTTAAATCTTATGTAAGCTCATCACAAGACTAATGGAGCAATATCATTTGGCTTCTTGGAAATCCCTTTTGTTGGTAGTTAACAAAGGTAAGTTTCATTGACATCTTGCTAACAACCCCTTGTCTCAAAAAACTCCTTCATCACAAACATTACATCCTCTTTCACCATGCCCCATGTCTTTTGGAAAAATGGCATTGGGAAACCATCGAAGCCTGGCACTTTGTGTCATCACAATTATGCCTTCTTGACCTCCACTTCCTCAACAAGCTGCTCTAAGAACTTCTTGTCCTTCTAACAGATCTCCTCCCACCCGAAGCTATCTATCTCTTAATCTGCTCTCTCAAGTGCATAAATCCTCTTGAAAAAATTTGCTATCTTTTCGACCACTCCATCCTCTCTTTCAATGTTGTTGACTAAGTTCCTAGATCTCCTACTATTCATTGAAGTGTGGAAAATCTAGAATTAGCCTTCTCTTCCTTAAGCCATTTGATCTAGGCCTTTTACATAAACATCTGATTCTATCTTAGACACACTTGTTCCAATGCTGCCATAAGAATTTTTCAAAAGGTTGAGATCTCCTCGCTCCACCTACTTTATTCCGCCATCTCATCTAATTGTCCCACCACCACTTCTTACTCCTTTCTTTTGCCAATCACACTACGAAGCACTCCTTGTCCAACACCTGGAGTGCCTTCTTGATCATGAACATGTGACCTTCCCAACCATAAGCATGATGGGATGACCACCGATCTCGTATCTTTCCTAAAAAGTCTCTATGCAAGTACCAATCTGTTTCAAATCGGAACATTAGACCCCATTTAACCAAATTGGTTTAGAGGACAACAGTTCTGTAGTATGAGGTTGTCCTAGGCAGTGCATCCTATCTAAATCTAGGGAATAGAGCAATCCACCTAATCAACGCTAAGAATTTGTCCAACAACTACAAATAGGTGGGATCCCAATGTGAGGTTTACTCCATGGAGTGGTAGATTAATGAGGCCCAATTTGTTATTAAGCATGTGATATTCTTGCATGCTTCTCGCAGTCCTATAGTTTTTCAATTCTCCTCCATGGTTTGTGGTGTATTAAAATCACTTACTACACACCACCGATAAGGTAACCACTTCATCCAAAAAAAGGTTCCTGATGATGAGATAACTGAACCATACAAACCTGATAGTCTCCATGACTCCTCATACTTTCTTTTGACCTAGATAAACATCGGAAAAGGCCCACCGAAACTCCCACAAACCTCCACACTCTTGGCAGCCCACATTATCAAAACTCCTCCTGATGCACCCCATGAGGACAGGTAAGTCCATCCCTTAATCTAGAGCTCCATAGCTTACCTACCTAGGATCTACCACCATTTCTCTTTTAAGATCTTTATTTAATCTTATATTAAATGTAAAAGCATAACATTTAAATAATTGACAATATGTAAACATTTCAGCAGGGTAACATTTCATCATAAATTATGCATAAAAATAAACCTAATCATGTATATTTTATATGACATGTATATAATATTAAAAATCTAAACACTCAAGTAAGCCTTATTTGAATCAAAATAATAAATTAAAAGGTGAAAATTATTTCACCTCGAGATCAATTCCTTTTGACCCTTCTTTAGATCTTGCAGATCTTTCCCCCTTACTTGCACTAGATTTGTGCAGCACTCCTTTGCTACTACTCCACTGGCTGTTTAGAACAGCTCAAGAAAAAAAAAAAACACTAGGTACCAAGAGAGAGGGAGAGAGAGCAAGAAGGAGCTCTATTCAGTTCTTGCTGGGATGAAAAAAAAAATTAAAGGGGAGGGGTTTATATAGGGTCTGCTAGGGTAGATTCGTGATTTTTGGGTGTTTTTTAAATAGAAAATTTTCTTTTTTTATTGGTCTTGGTAGCTCCCTAATTAGGGTTTTTTGTTTTTTTAGGGTTTCTCAAATTTTTTTTGTGATTTTTTTCGTATTTTTGTATTTTTTGGTTTTATTTTGTTTTTCTTTATATATATATATATATATATTAGAGTGCTCAACGTGCATGCGGCGCACACGACGCCCAAATTCGTGAAATCACGAATTCATGATTGTGCGCACCTTTTTTTTGTTGTTTTGGGCTTACCATATATATATATGGTTACATTAATACATTAATTCATATAATATATATACATATGGTTGCATATAAAAAATACGTAACGTCTCCACCAAATAATCACTTAATCAATTAATTGATTAATTGATTAACACATATATCTACATCAATTAATCAATTCAAAATAATGTCAAAATATGCATCCATTAATATATATGCGTCTACACCAAATAATTAATTGATTAACCAATCAATCAATTAAATCTTATACACATACATACATGTATATTTTTGTACAAAAATAATCGGGGTATTACATTTTAACCCCCTTAAAAGAATTCCATCCTCGAAATTATTATTAATCTATGTAAGTGTTGTTTGGTCGAGCATTTCTAGTAAAGAGGTTTGGGTACTTATTTTGTATTCCACTTTCCAATTCTCAAGTGGCCTCTTCTATTCAATGGTGTTTCTAGATAACTTTGACTAAGGGGATATCTTTTGTTCTCAAGCTCTATACCTTGCGATCGAGAATCCTAACCATAGCTTCTTCATTCGTGGCATCATTTTGGATGTCCACCTCTTCCCGACAGATTATGTGGGAGGGATCTGGTTTGTACTCTAGTTTGTACTCTGGTTCGTACTTCCTCAACATTGATACGTGAATGTTGTCTATTGAGGACATTCGATTTGGAAGGTCTAACTCGTAAGCGCATTCCTCGATCTTTCTAAGTATCTCGAAGTGTCCAATGTATCTAGGTGCTAGTTTTCCTTTGATTCTAAATCGTTTAATTCCCTTCTGAGGACTGATCCTTAGAAACACTTTATCGCCAAGTAGAATTTTAGGGATCTTCTCCTATCAGCGTAACCCTTCTATCTACTTTGTGCAGCAGTGAGTATCTTCTGAATTTGTTTCGCCTAATTGTTCATCTCCTGCACGAGATCTGGCCCAGTAAGAACGTGATCCCCAAGTTCAACCCAATAGGTTGATGATCTGCAGGGCCTCTCATAGAGGGCTTCGTATGAAACCATCCTTATACTTGCCTGATAACTGTTTTATAGGCAAACTCTACTAGGTGTAGGTATTTACTCCTACTCCTTTTGAAGTTAAGGACGCAAGACCTCAACATGTCTTTCAATGTCTGGATGACTCTCTCAGACTGGCCATCCGTCTGAGGGTGAAAAGTCATACTCATGGTGAGTGTAGTGCCTAGTTCCTTTTATAGACTCTTCCAAAATTGTGAGGTAAAACGAGAGTCCCGGTCCTGACACTATTGTCTTAGGTATCCCATGAAGGTGTACTATCTCTCTCACATAGTGTTCACCTAGTTTACTGACTTAGTCTATGGATCTAATGGGCAAGAAATGTGTCACTTTAGTGAGACGATCCACAATTACCCAAACAGTATCTTTCCCTTTCTAATTTCTAGGCCCGCTGATAAAATCCATGGTGATGTTATCCCACTTCTGTTCTGGGATCGAAAGTGGTTGTAACAGTCCAAAGGGCTTTTGATGTTCTGTCTTTACCTACTGACAGGTTAAGAACTTAGAGACGTACTTAGCTACATCTTTCTTCATGCCCCTCCACCAATAGGTCTTTCGGAGATTTTGATACATCTTATCTCCTCTTGTATGCATTATGTACTTTGTCTGATGAGCTTTGTCTAGGATGGTTTGCCTACTCTGTCCATTTTGCTGTATACGAATTCTTTCTCCTAGCCTTAAGGTACTTTCGGCATCCATTCTAAAGTCGGTATGCTTACCTTATTGAGTTCCTTCAATCAACCTTGTGAGTCATTTGTCTTGCCTTTGATCTTCTCTTATCTGATGCAGAAGATTTGGTTGACAAGTCATATTGTATAGATAGGCTCGTTCTTCATTTAATGTCACGCCCATCCTAAAGTCTTTGATCAGTTGGTACATCTGACCCTTCTTTAGATCTTGTAGATCTCTCCCCTTGCTTGCACTAGATTTGTGCAGCACTCATTTATTAATACTCCACTAGCCGTTTAGAATAGCTCAAGAAAAAAAAAAAACACCAAGTGCCAAGAGAGAGGCTGGGAGAGCAAGAAGGAACTCTATTCAGTTATTGTTGGAATGAAAAAGAATGAAGGGCGAGAGGTGTTTATATAGGGTCTTTCGGGGTAGATTCATGATTTTTGGGTGTTTTTTAAATAAAAAAAAAATTCTATTTTTATTGGTTTTGGCGGCTCCCTAAAGTTATAATGCATTTTATGATTTTTTTTCTTTTTACGGTTTCTTGGATTTTTTTTCATGATTTTTAAACTTTTCGTGTTTTTTTTGTATTTTTTTTTTGTTTTATATCATTTTTCTTTATTATATATATATATATATATATTAGAATGCGCAGCGTGTAGGGCACCCGAATTCATGATTGTGCGCCCTTTTTTTTTGTTGTTTTGTGCTTACCACAGATATATATATATATACCCAGAGAGGAAGATAATGTAGAAAACTATACTTCATATTGATAGTGAACAAACACTCTGAACAACACATTTACAAACTAGAACTCTATTCCTCGATGATGAGAACTGGGATGAGGACTCTCATTTATAAGCAATGAGGAGACCATGGACAAAAATTACATGTGACTCGACAAAACATGATAAGACTAAACGAGTACAATGATACACATAAAAAGACTACAAAAGTACAATAATACACCAGAATGAGCTGGAAAGAAAACATAAGTACATGGACATGACCCAATAATGCAACTTTACACAGAAACGAAGGACAATAATGGACAACCTTTATTGACCAAAAGTACAAACAGATAGCTGTAATCTCTATTCATCACTATTGTCTTGTTCGCTTGTGGCAGAATCTGAGTCATCAATGGGCCATGGGAACTGCTCAGCTGAGTGGAGAGAAAAGTACTCAATAGATGTGATCACATCAGGAATATGCATTGGATTACTATGTGTGTACTGAGCGAATAATTCTTTGAGGTCCATATACAAATGATTATGGGCCTGGCTGAGGCCTGCTTTTCCATATAATAGTGCAACATACTTGGGCTGGCTGCTTCATGGATTCCATGCATCAAGATGGGAAGCCCTATTCCATTGGATCAGATCATGTTGGAACTGATAGAAGAAATGAAAATGGGGCCACCAAGGAGCTTCATTAGAACGGGGACGTTCTTGAGACCCACGAGGTAGATGGGCATATGGATTAAAATACAAGAGATGAGGGTATGAACGAAGAATTTTAAAATGGAATTGCTGATTACAAGCACCAAGAGGATCATCTCCAATACTAGGATGGTCAAATGGGGAAGCTACGGGTGCATAAAATATCACCGTGAGATGACGATGAGGCCATTCTTGAAGAAGATTTAGCCAATGTTGGTGATCTACAGATTGTAATAGGAATTTGTAGAATCAAATATGATCTGGGTCAGGCCTAGAATATCTGCAAGGAGGCTAAGAAGCGATAAAGCTCATTTGGAAAAGGTAAGCCCGAATGCGATTTTTGTTAAGACAAAACCCAATCCACCAAGATTGAAGAAGAATCATCAAAAAACAATAGGCTGCTTTTGGAAGATGATAGTAAGAAGGAAGACGGAATGGAAAAAGAAAAGGGAAGGTGGGATGAGGAATATGTCCAAAAATCATGCCATGGTTTTTGGTGACGATCTTAAGATAGCTGTCAATCTTTGGCTGGGTAGGGATTTTCCAGTAAATGAGTTCCCAAAGCTCTACTGGAAGAGAAGCAAGAAAAGCAGTAAAATAAGTAGAATCAGAAGCTCCATCAGAAGGATCAGGAGTAGATGAGGAGGAACCAATTACTCCAATGAAATTAGAGTCAATTGGAGAAAGAGCCTTAGGCTTGGAAAGAAAATTAGCAAGGGTATTTGATTTTCCAATAATATGGCGAATCGTAAAAGAATACTGAGAGAACCAATTAGCCCATCGTCGCAATTGTGGATTAGGAAGAACCTTTTGTTTGAATTGCAACATCTGGGGAAAACTAGACATATCCATCTCAATATGAAAATGATGGCCAACAAGGAAGAACTGGAATTTCTCAATACCCAGTTTGACTACAAGAATTTCCTTGAAAGTAGAGTGATAATGTAATTCAGAAGGTTTGAAAGAGCCACTTTTGTATCCGCAAACGACACGGCTGTTGTTAGGTAATTCTTCAAGCAAGACAGCCCCCCAATGTGCATCACTAGCATCTGTTTGGAGGATGCGAATACCAAAGCCAGGAATCTTGAGCTTATGTAATGTTTGGGCTCTGAGTTTCAGTTCCTGAACCGCAGTAGTGTTAGAAGAAGACCAAGAAAGAGGGTTCTTCTTTAGCAGTCCATAAAACAAACTTGTGAGCTTAGATAAATCCTTAATGAAAACATTCATATAATTTACTAAGCTAAGAAATTGTTGAATTGTTTACTTATCAGGAAGAATATCAGGAAATTCAAGAATCTTAAAAGTAATATGAGGCTGGAGAGAGATCTGACCATCTTGAATATTCATGCCTAAAAAATCAACGAAAGAGAGAAAAAGTTGCATTTTCTTCTCTGAAAGCATCAAACCAAAAGACCTGCAAAGCTCGTAAAACTATTGTACCAAAGAGATATGAGATTCTGTGTTTTTGGAAAACAACAGAATGTCATCGATGTAGATCAAGGAGTTTTGTTGGATTGGCTGAAAAATCTTCATCATGGCTTTCTGAAATAAAGACGGAGCAGTCTTTAACCCAAAAGGAAGAACGGTCCATTGATAGTGATGACCAAGCAGAACAAATGCTATTTTTGGGCGATCAGAAAGATGAATACCTAATTGTCAAACACCTGATTTGCAATCAAATTTAGAAAACACCCATGCCTTAGAGAGATGTTGAAACGGAGTTTTTGGCCTTGGCGAAGGAAACTTTTCATTTTGAAGAAAAACATTGAGAGGTTGATAATTGATGACAAGACGAAGCTTGCCTCTTACCTGTTCAGCTCTTTTATTGACATAAAAAGCTTCACATGCCCATGGAGAAGTCGTGGGCTCAATAAGGCCTTAAGATTTTAATTGCTCAATTTCAGCAAGAGCCAAAGCAAGCTGAGAGGGTGGCATGCCATGATGAGTAGCTTTTGTGGGATTAATGTCTTCATTAAGCTTAAATGGGAGTTTGATAAAAAACTCAAGATTCAGCCATAAGGGAGAAGTACATTTTCAGAGAAAGTCGATGTGATTGTCAGCACAACAATTGGTGATGAGATTCTGGCAAAGATCAGCAATTCTGGGATCATCAATAACATGAACTGTAGGAGCAACCATAGAAACCCAAGGAATGAAGGCAGAAGGAGTCTGTAATCCTTGAGGAGTCCATGTGAGCGGTCGGAGTTGCTGAATAATATCATACCCAATGCTGAAATCTTTAAGCAAAGTGGGAGCACCTAAAATCCTGTGCTTGACAGTAAGAAGAGGATGCAGACAAATCTTCACTAGCTTGCTGATCAGAGTGATGACCAAAGAAGAAGAGCTTGCAGTATTGAAATTTTGGTGGTAAGGTTTCCACCAATCAGAAGGGAGCATGGAGGGATGCATGAGAGTAGCAGTTGCACCTGTATCAAAAAGAGCCGTGATGGTAATTGGATTGTGATAAGGGGATAAATATACCTGGACATTGGCATAAGGCAGTTGAGAAATGGTGCTGGCAGAAGGCTCAGTATTGAGGACAAGAGCCTGAGTATCTGATGTTGCCATTAATGCTGCTGGAGAATACTCATCATCCAAAGAGTAAAGGGATTCAACATCAGACAGTTCTGTGTCTCTAAGTTGTTCAATCTAGGAGATGAGTTTCACATGCCTTTTTGTTTTCCGTGGACAATCTTTGGCAAAATGGCTAGGCTTTTTACAGATAAAGCACCTGGAATCAGCAGATTTCTTACGGAACTGTTTGCGTCGTAAGAACTTCCATTTGGATTTTTTGCGAGGAGAACGGTGCATCTATTTTTTTCACTTCCTATGCTTCTTGGATTTATGTTGCTTAGGAATAGGAAATGCTGGAGAACCTTTTTAAACAAGAACAAGGTTCGTAGGGATAACACTTACCAAAATAAGAAGGATCATCCGCAAGGCAAGATTTTTGTAGAGTTTTACCCATCTTGAGCTGCTGTTGGAAAAATAAATGGTCTGAAAAAGTTCCATACGACCGAGCTAGATAAAAGTAAATAATTCACCCAATGTGCAGTTCTCAAATTTTTGTTGGCATTTTGCATATGAATCTTGGCCTTCGAGGAAATTGGCCGAGGGAACGAGTAGAAGAAGACCACCTTAAGATTATTATCATCATAGCCATTGATGAGGTAAAATATGCGAGAGACATTTTGGCATATTGTTTGCAAAAATCTGCTTTTGAAAAGGTATAGCACTTGGTGGAGAGAAAACGTTCTCGTGCATGCTCTTTGACATGGTCATGAGGGCCAATAAAGGAAGTAAACAGAGAGGTTATTAATTCAACAAAAGGTCGATTCATAAAATGGACCTGTCTGTATTCCTTGATATCAAGCCACCAGTCTCGGAGACTACCAGAAAATTTTGTTACCATCTTTTCAATAACTTGGCGATCAGTGAGACCCTTGAGTTTTTCGGAATAGCACCAAGATAACATGTCATGGAAGAAGAGAGGCCAGTCGTCATAGGACAATTTATCCAAATTGAAGGTATGAAAACCATTGGAGGATTTGCTTGCGTGGCCAGTGGGATAAAAAGATGTTGGTGGAGGTTGCATATCAGGGTGCATATCGCCAGGTTCAGGAGGTAGATCAACATGTGGCTCTTGAGTTCTTTTGGACTCACCAGTTTGAGAAGCCACCAATATATTATCAGAATCAAAGGAATCTGATGAAGAAGAGGGCGAAGAAGAACTAGAAACCTCTTCATTGGTGTCTAGAGGAGAACTGTGATGAACTTCAGGAACTTCAGGCGCAGATGCGTCAAGGTGGGTTATATGGTGGAGGAAATCAGCCAAAGTATTAGGTGAAGGTGTGTCAATAGTAAGAACCATTTTTTGTTTACCTTTGTCCTTTCGGCGATTAAGGAGACGCTCAGTAGCAACAAGACGAGAGGGAGGCTGGAAATCATGTATTTGAACCATTTTTTGAGGTGAATCAAATCATCAAACATACTATTCAATGATTCGAATTGTGGTATTGACTATGAGTTACAAAGCGTTGTATTTGTGTCTTATTCTTACTTGATTTTGTGTTATTTCTTCAAGTAAATTTTAAATATCAAAAACAAAAAATAAATGTATTACTTAGAGCAACTACAATCTAGAAGCATTAGTGTTATTATAAACATTAGGATGTATGATTGATAAATTGTAGAACTTCTATTGAGTATCTATTTTGATTTTTTTTAATCAAGAATTAATGTGTAATTTAGTCATTAAAGAAATTTTACATTGTACTAAACTCAAGCATGTGCCTTGCCTTGTAACTTGCATCTCAGGCTAAATGATTCCTTGGTCACCTTGAGTGTGCCTTGCACTTTGAATTACATGTCTTGAAATTTTTAACAAGTTACTAAAATGCCTAAATTGTCATTTAACTAAAGCTAAGACAATGGCGTAGGCATTATCTATACGTGGTCTTCCCAACACTAAGTAGACCACAACTCTTTCTCTACATCTATGGATATGAGAAATGGAAATATCATTGTGACCTTAATGATAATGAATCAATCTTGTTTGTTATGATCCTTGTTCAGTGTTTGAGGGTTTATTATCAACTTCTAATTTATCTATCAACTATACACTTGTTCTTATGTCATTATTCAAAGTTCTCTCTTAATGTTCTCTCATATCTATAAAAATTATAATTAAAAAACTTAAAATTCTCTTCTAGTTTTAGCTTTTTTATAATTATTAGAAACTAAAAATAGGTGGCATCGTAGACAAGCAAAGGTTAGATACTTTAGGAGGAATTTCAAATTGTAAATGTTCAATTATTTGAACTTTCTTGTTCAGATTCAACCTTGATTCAAATTTAAACATAGCCTCTATCCTAAGTTCGCCTAGTTAATTAATAATTTTGTCTAGATCCTCTTTATATTGGGTAGGACAAAATTAAACAATGGGTCTAATTGAGGACAGGAGGAAGTGTTAAGTTAAAGGCAACAAGGTATGGACAGGAGGAAGTTGAAACTTTTGAAGGACCCTAGTTGAGGATTTGGCACATGAAACAATGGGACTTGTCGGACCTTGACAACCTTGTACGAGGCTGAAGGTTTTAAGAATCATGAAGCATTTTTCCCTTCGTAAGGCAAGGCGTGAACCTCAAGGCAGTACAAGGTGTAACATTGATATGCTATGTAAATGAGACCATCCTCTCAACGAATAACATTAATACATAGATGAACATGAAATATGTTGATCAAAATTTTGTAGCTTTTGGCAAAATAATCCTAACCTTTTAATTTTGACAATAAAATACAAACCTCACATTTCTATAGCAAATTGTATCCTATAGGTGCAATTGAGATTATGTTGCCTATCTGGCATTGATATACCAAGTGATATGGCAAATAAAATTGTCGCGTCAAATAGTCATTTTCTAAAAATCAATTAATTCCTTTATCTTGACAAATCACACATTAAACAAGGGCTTTGCGTTGTTTCATTACATAAAGAAGAGGGAGGAGAAAAACGCTTCTCTCTTATGCCTTGTAGCACAGTAGCATGATTTCTCTTTCAGTTGCAGCGTGATTTCTTCTATCCAAGGGCAGCATGAGTTCTTTCCAAAAAAAAAGCCTTAGTTGCATTAAGAAGAAAAAGAAGACGAAGAAGAGGTTGCAACTAAAAGATAAATCATGCTATTGCACCGCAAAGGCTGAGAGAAAAACATTTTCTCATTCACTTTCTTCCTGTCCTTTCTCTTTTTCCTTTCTTTTTTGTGACAAAGCAACGCAAAGCCCTTGAGGCAAAAGCCTTGTCATCTTTTTTTTTCTAAGTTTTTTTCATTTTTGTCCAATGTGTCAAGGTAATGGAATTAATTGATATTTTTTAAATATGACTATTTGTGGCAATTTTTACTTGCCACTTCATTTGACGTCAATGCTACATAGGCAATAAAACCCAACTTGCATCTATAGAATACAATTTGTTACAAAAATAAAATGTTTGTATTTTATTGCAAAATTGAAATGTTAGGATTATTTTGCCAAAAACTATAAACGTTTAGATTTTTTCACTTATGAACCCTATTTTTAATAATTTTTATTATAATTGATGTTATTGATATGTTAATGAGTCACATGTTATAATCAAAATTTTTCATATGCTATTTTTATATAAATCTAAAATGAAATTTGTAGAAAATTGACAAATAAAAGACAAAACTATAACTACTTCTAGTTTTTACATTCTTTAGTAACTATTCCCATGGATTGCTACTGATTCAATTGGTAATGTATATGTAGTTTACTGAAACTTAGGCTTTGTGCTTTAGAACTTGGATCTCCCATGCTTGACATTGCAATTTTTTAGAGAGAGAAGGAGCTAGTGTATTTGTACAAACATTAATCAAAGTGTTTTACAAAAAGTAATGCAATAGGTCAAACAACTAGAGTTTAGACGTGCAATTCCAAAACTTGGATCGCTCCTAATTACTTATAATTAGAACTTTTGGAAAGAGAAAGTGTGTTTGTTGTCATATTAGTTGAAGGATCTTGGAAAAGAAATAGGATAATGAAAAAAAAGAAGGGTATTAGGTTGAGCTTTGTTGTTGAGTCTCTACATATAAAGCTTGTGTGGTCGAGTAAGCCTCAAAAACGCACCATTGTGACTTAAGCCATAAGGTGATTTTCAATAGCTTTGAGACAAGGGTGAGCCTCATGTCGTAAGGCTCAGTGGACTTCTAAAACAATATGATGAGGATTGCACGAACCTAATGATGGAAGAATGAATGGTAGCATATAATATTTTGTTTCGTTATCTTTCTTCTTGGTTTTAACTTCAAGTTAGAAATGCAAAGCATTTTTGTCTTGTTTATTTGAATAACTCTAACCTTCCAAGATATAGTAAAGGTTTAGGGAATTTCATTGTTTAATATAAAGTCGTGCTATGACAAGCCAGTCAAAACCCAAACAGATTGTCTATTGGAGCCTTACCACCCTCATGGATTAGTCATCATGTGAAACCACCTCTGAACATGAAGTATATTTGAACAACAACCTGAAGCTTGACAACCCACCTGACCCATCCTCTCTTGCTACCATCAATGTCTCCTAAAATGGTTGATTGTTTGAAACAACCTATAATAATATCCACATAATCTTTCCACCATGTGATCAATGTGGAAGAGCAATAGATGCCCTGGATTCTTTTAGGACCCAGGTGAAGAAGAATCATTGCAAGGACGCTAGGGAGGACTTTGGAAGTGGACTAAAATGAAGATGGGAAATAGATGTGGATTAATTATGAAAAAAATTTAAGGCCTAGACAATTTGAAATAGGACTGGGACGAAATTTATTAAATATTAGGATAGTGAAGATATAAATATATGTGGCAAGAGTGAAACTCTTGGGTGTTGGGGCCTAATTGTTCACAAGGAACTAAAAATATGAGATTATGTCAACCATAGAATTAAAGTAACTTGAGCAAATGTGAAGGAGTACTTTTATAGTATCATATGATTGACAATTTTCAAGGAACTGGAAGGACAAATTTACAAATCCAGAACTCGACTCACCATCATTTACAAGATAACTCTTGGTACTACAAAACATAGTAATCAAGAAGAGGAGTTAAAATGGGCGCATGAAATAAACATGAAAAGCTAAAATTAGAAATGAACATATTTGAGAAATAATCAGAATAGATTCAATTGGAACAAAAATGATAATGAGCTGATTTAGATGGTCTGGATGCATGCAGCAAATACCATGTGATATGCTGATAAAGAAAAGTGACATTGAGATTTATTGATACATGTAAGGGGCGAGGACCTAAAAGTAATATGGATAGAGATAACTAAGAAAGATATAGTTACCTGTACTAGAACTAAAAACTTATCCCTTGGTTGAGCAAAGTGCAGGAAGAAAATGCATTTTGCTGATTAATGAGAATTACTATGTGATATGCTGTTGTGATTTTGGGAGGATCCTTTGATTTCAACTTATCCAACAATTGGAAATGTTCTTGTTCTCTTCTCTCAAGAATTACCCTATTGGTTAAGGAGCTCATTTGTTAAGAAAATAATAATTCGGTGAAGTGTCCCCAACATTAGGTTGGGCAAGTGGTAAAGTTGAGGGGCATAAGTTTGTAGTGTAAAAATAGATCCTAAGTTTGAGCTTCCCCATCCATACAACAGCATCTTTAGGTGTTTGTGGTTGTGCCCCAAGAGACTAATAGGCGAGGGTACCTCTAATGCTTAAAAGAAGAGGCGGGTGTGGGGGACAACAATTGGCTGTGAGTGAAACAAGGTTCTAGAACTTTGACTAGTTCACATGAAGGGGCAGATTCTGGACACACGCTTTCAGTTTTTAGCATGCTATGCAAAGTTACGCACCCATACTCATGCACATCGCTGAGTTATGTTTGCGAGGAGGTCAAAATTGATGTTTGCTCATAAATGGTTTTAATCTAAGTATTATGTGGCCATATAACAAGAACAAAACTTGGTGTTGGTCAAACCTATGTAGTTAGACAATGGTATTTGTTACTAATGACTGTTCGTTGAATAAAACACAAGTTAAAACATTCTTATTCAACCTAACCTTTCATAAGTTCTAACCATTCTGCATTGAACATCTATGCACTGACATAATTAGATAAATTGAAGTTCAGGTAGAAGTCACTGCACCAGTTCTGTCACTGGATGGGCTAGACTAGACTGGTTTCTAATCTTTTGTTTGTATGCTTACAATTCTCTTGCTACGTTTTACACATCTACTAAGAAAAAATTGTACACACACATAGACAGAGCCATAGAGAGAGAGAGAGAGAGAGAGAGAGAGAGAGAGAGAGAGGGGAGGGGGGGGGGCGCGGCGAGGGAGGGAGGCTGATTAATATATGCTTGAAAAAGAAACGTCTTTTATTTTAAAAAAAAAAATCAGAAGAAAAATGTCATGCTTCTTGTAGTAATGAAGAATCTGTCAATAAAGAGGGTGGGAAATATATTAAGACGGGCTGATTAATATGCTTGAGAGAGAAATGACTTTTATTTAAAAAATCGTAAGAGAAATGTCATGCTTCTTGCAGTAATGAAAAATCTGTCGATCGAGAGAGGAAAATATATTAAGACGGGCTGATTAACATGCTTGAGAGAGAAACATCTTTTGTTTAAAAAAAATTAGATGAGAAATGTCGTGCTTCTTGTAGTAATGAAGAATCTGTCAACAAGAAATATGTGGTGATCATTATAAACATTTGGACTACAAATTCATCAACCATAAATACATCTCGTAAGTTTCTCATTGGAACATTGAGCTTATAACAATGATAATTGACTATGTAGGTCTGTGCCAGTGTATCATCAGAGTCTTCGACTATGAATGAACTAATCCAATGGAATGAACTATACGGAGAAGGCGGATCAAGAAAGAAGAAATCGCTCAGCTACTTCATGTAGATGTACCCAATTTGTACAGCTCAATTTTTTTTTCTTCACTCTTTTTCCCAGATCTTCTATTACAAGGACCCCCCAGCAAGGTAAGGGTCTGATAAGGATGGGTAATTCCACCACCAGGTTCCATTGTATAATATATTTATACAAATATACACATATATAGTGGCCCAATGTTTACCAACCCCAAGTATCTCTAGTGCAATTTACTTGTGCCAGTTAGATGTTAATCTAACAGAAGCTATGTTGTCTGTAAATACAATGACATCACTCTCTGAGATAAGCATAGTGATATTCATTTTTTCCTCTTTTTTTTTTTAAATTTTAATCTTCTGGTTCATTTAGTTTTCTTATGTTGAATGGGTATTATTACTCTTCATGCTAGATTTTTTATTAGTCTTCGGGCACATTTCGTATTGTTTGATGAGATGTAATGTGTTTAGTTAATATTGTAAATTTACTCATTTATTTTTCCAAATTTCTGTCTTCTGCTTCAAAACCCCAAGTTTCCCTGACAGTGCAAAGATCCTTTTTGTTTTGGTTTTTTTTTTTTTCTTTTCCCCCTCTTTTGAGAACGGGCAAAAGTTTTTTAATGAGATGTAAGGTCTAAATAAGAATTTTGAATTTTCTATTTATTATTTTTATTAATAAAAGTAAAAATTATTGAGGTTATAATTAGATTTCTTGAAATCATAAAGGATGGTTTCAAGCATAATATCAACTAAATATGTCAATAATTTGCACTCTTCTGGACCTCTGGTGTCATGTCATTCTAAATTAATTATTGGTATTGGTATTTGGGTAATGTTAGCTGGGAGTTGTTGGATCATTTTGACTTGAGCAATAAAGCCTAAAATAACACCGCGAATTATGCTAACTTTTATCTTAAATTTTAAGTGTTTCTTCTTTTTTTTTTTTTTGTACTTTATAGCTTTTGTTTTAGCTCTAAAAATAGATATAGCAGTTGAATTAACACTGGGAAGGAAACCAATTAGTTCCCTCCATGAACAATGTTTTCATTTTTACCACTTGCCAACTCTAACTGAAAAAACAAAAATAATCCCCCTCATTCATTAACATTAAGAAATTATTCTTGAGCTTATTCTAATACTATTTCCACAATTTTTAGAGACAAATACAATTATGAAAATAAACTTAGAACACTTGTCAATTGCCCTTCCATTTTAATGTATAATCCCTTTCATTCCATTAACATTTAAAAATTATTATTGAGTTTATTTTGATGCTATTTCTACAATTTTAAGAAACAAATATATATGAAACAATTAAATTTAAAACGCCTCAGAAATGCCCGGCGATTTAAGACGTGTATGACTATATATATATATATATATATATAGGTATGTATGACTGTATTGGTGGGTACCCACGTGGCTTCTAGTCCACCGTTGACTAAGAGGAGTACCACGTAGAACACTCCGGTAAACGAGGTCATGATCGCATCATTTTAAAAAGTCGTTGGTTCTACTTTCTGACCACTAAAAGACTAAAATCCATCTTTCATCGTCACCTTCTTCTTCTTGCTCTTCGTTTTCGGGAGGGAGCGATTCGTGTTTCTCAGCGCGCAAGTTAGCCATGGATGTGATGAGTCATTGTTCTAGCTTTCTTCTTCCTTCGTCTCCCACCGACGACTGCCCCAGTCTAACGTACGCCCTCGTCGTTCTTAACCAGCGCCTACCGAGATTCACTCCTCTGCTCTGGAAGCACGGTATATATTAATTATTCTTCTTTCTTCTTTATTCTACTCTCACTCTCTCTCCCTAGGGTTTCTTCTTCTTCTTCTTCTTCTTCTTCTT
>JAJIYU010003989.1:0-25310 GCA_030144865.1 Tinospora cordifolia
ATAATTTTTCATTTATAAATACAGAAAAGTAAGTTTAAAAATAATACCAAATACATTTTAAAAATAATATTCGAACACAAAAAGAAAGATGCCTTAAATAATGCGAAGGAAAAATAATAATAATAATAATAATTCACGATATTTAGAAGTTAATTATAGTCCAGTGACAGCACAATAATAGTAGTAGATATATAGCGCGGGCATATATAGATAGAGCAAGTTGTAAGTAGGACTCTACAAAGTGGGCGGTGAAAATGTTACCTAAGACTAGGATAGGTGCCGTAGCCTATTCATGAGAATTTCAATGTTTTGGCATAAATATAAACTTTATTATAAGCATTGATGACATAAGGAATTACGTCTTGGCATAATAATCCCAAGATGTTGTTGTCGGTTTTTATTTTTATTTTTTATTTTTAAAGGGTGGATACAATCTTAAATAAATGTTAATATTAGCATTAAAAGATGTCAACACTCTTTATTTAATTAATTAATTACTTAATTTTTATATTTTAATGTCTGTAAAAATAGTTTTATGTAATCTAACCATTAAAATTTTAATCACGAGTGGAATAATTATTTATGAGTAGCCTTATAATAACTTTTAAAATTCATATTATGACAAAATTATTATATTATGCCGACAATAATTTAATAAAAAGTAAAATTTATCGATTTATTATATTTTAAGTTATAATGAACTTATATAATTTTTAAAATTATTTTTTATAAGTTATAACAAACATGATTAAATAAATATTTTTTTAATCATTTTTATCAATTATTTTTTATAATTATTTTTTTAGCAAATATTTTTTGCGAGACATAATCTTAAATAGTCGGTATATAGTAACATTACCTGAAAAGACAAAATTTATTATTTTAATAGTGGATCACTTCTTCATTTTCATCATTAATTTATTATTATTATTATTATTATTATTATTAAGTTTTACAATTATTTATGGTAATAAATATTTTATAAATCATCATTAGACACAAATTTATTTTATGAAAGTTAAAACTATATATATGTGTGTTGTGCATGCATGCGTGTAAATATGAATATATGTATAAATATGTATGTAATATTACTTGATCATATTACATTATTTGTAATATATATTTTTTCTATTTTTTAAAAATATATTTTTTCAGTTTAAAAATGCAAATACATTTATTCAGATTAGACCAAAATAAACTAGACGTATAATTGGTTTGATTTTGGTTTATGAAAAAATAAATTGAAATTGATTGGTTCCGATTACAAATCATAAATCATAACTGAATCAATACCAACACAAGAAAAATCACTTGACATAATTTTCCTTGAGGCATTCTTAAACATTTTTCTATAAAACATTTTCCAATAAACTAATTAAAATAGTTACCATGAATGTTATTTTAATATTAAAAATATAATAATCACAAAATGAAATAAAACATATATATTCTTTTTTTTTCTATATACCAAGGAACTAGAATTGAGATATAATTCAAGTAATTTTTGTTCTAATTTCATGCTTTGAATAAGTTAGGATGAGATCAAAATTTGTATATTTTATTAATTTATTCTATTATCGAAAGATAAATCAACCCTGACAATTTTAAATTTCTATTTTTTTTTCTTTTTACACTTATCATTTTCTTAATTTTTGATAGGATTAAATTTTTATGTATGTTATTCAAATGAGAAAGTTAATTCAGTTTGGATATTAATTCTAAATATACTATTAAATATTGAATTATTTTATTTATATCCTATGGTATCTTATTTCATAAAATTTTATCCAATTCTCTAATACAGTCTTCAAAACTAATGCAATCGCTAATCAAGAATTGTTAAGAAATTCCATGTAATATATAACAATCCATTTTTTTTCAATATTATTTACTTACGACTTCTGCTTTGCCCTTTTTTTAGTTATCACATCAGTCTCTCTTCTTTTCTGCTCTCTCTCTCTCTCTCTCTCTCTCTCTCTCTCTCTCTCTCTGTATAAAACGTTTCAATTAAAACCCCAATCAGAAATTGGGTGAAATACAATCCATTGGAATCCAACAAATTTTATCGAATTGGAGAACAAATCATACACTTGGTCGATTCTGGTGAACGATTGAGCGTTCAATACGACGATTTTAGGGTGGATTTAAGTCTTTTTTTGCTTCTGAATTCATGAAAGATCCGTTGGATCGAACCAAAGTGGTTCTCCGGCACTTGCCGCCGGCGATTTCTCAGTCAGCTCTGTCCGATCAAATCGACTCCCGCTTCGCCGGCCGGTACAGATGGTTCTCTTTCCGTCCCGGGAAAACCAGGTTGGATTTTGTAGATTGGTGTTTATACTCAAATTTTCTGGTGTTGTTCTTTGGATTAAGTTATTTTGTCGCAAGTTGGTTTGATTGTTTTTCATCGTAGCTTTTGATTAGCATTGCTTTTGCGGTTGTTCATTGGTTCTGCTGAATCTTTGGTTATATTCTGGTGTTTTTATTGGTTAGGGTTCGTAAGTTACTGTTTTAGAGGTTCCTAATGGAAGATAATCGTAGGTGTTTTGGGGGGATTAGAAATTAAAATGCGGATGCTTGCAGTTTACTGGACTGTTTATTTTATTTATTTTAAATTTAATTTAATTTACTTTTTTTGCAGTCAAAGTCATCAACTGTATTCTCGAGCTTACATTGATTTTAATGGCCGGGAAGATGTTGTGGAGTTTGCTGAATTCTTTGATGGGCGCATATTTGTTAATGAAAAGGGTAACTTATGAATCTCTTTATTTATGAATTACGAAACTGTGTAAGGTTTATCATATTTGATGAAGTGGATGCTGTAGCTTTAACCTATTAATAATCTTTTATGGTCTCAATCTCAATGAAATTTTTTAGATGGAAGTATGTTGCATGGTTACTTCGATGTGTTATGTTTTAAATTGGAAATAATTGTTTCAGCTGATCCACAGCAGGTCAAGCTTGGTTTATTTACTTGTGTTTCAGGTTCTCAGTTTAAATGTACTGTGGAATATGCCCCTTCACAACGAGTTCCAAAGCCAAGCTCCAAAAAAGATGGCCGTGAAGGAACCATATCTAAAGGTACTTGACTATTCCTTTTGGCTCTATATAATTCGGAATCACAATTCAGCATCTTTTTGTATCATGTACACCAAGTGCCAACTATATACACTTGTGAATTTCAGTTTTAATGATGAAAAGTTCTTTCATGAATAACTAGATCCTGAGTATCTTGAGTTTCTCGAACACCTTGCAAAGCCTGTTGAGAACCTTCCTAGTGCAGAGATACAATTGGAGAGAAGGGAAGCTGAAAGAGGTGGTTTGTTTTACACATTTATGAAGTTCACTTTTGCCCTTGCAGTTTTTTGTTTAACGGACGCATAATAATATTAGGAAATGAATGAAATGTTGAATTTTGGGATTTATTGTTGAAGGAATTTTTTTTTTTTTTGGCCTCTCCAGGTGCTGTGAAAGAAAGTCCCATAGTTACACCTCTGATGGATTTTGTTCGTCAGAAGAGAGCTGTGAAGAGCGGATCCCAGGTACATCATACATCAACACTTGGGGTTCTTATCAACATTTCTGCCCTTTAGATCATGATAAACAAATTAACTAGTTAAAATAACAACATGGACAGATAATTATCTTGGGTACTTGTGACAAGCTGCCTGTGTCTTTTTCCTCTATTCATTCCTATTTCAAGGTTCACCTTCTGAAGCTTTGGGGAATAGTCTTATGCTTGAGTTTATTGATGTTGTTTTACAAGCCTACTGACATATTCCCCTTTCATGTCAGCTTCAAATTGGAAATTTTGAGTGTGTAGAAGATTCCTTGAGTAGAGCTCTAGATAATTGATTATGACTCTTTTAAGATATCTTGATTTACTAGATAGCTCGTTTAAGTTCTAAGTATGAGTTCACATTGATTACAAGGGGGTTTATCTACTGTCTGTTGACATGGCTGTGCTGTTTTGTGCTTCTTGCTTTCTTCATTTCTTACAATTTCTTTGATCTTTTTTTTTTCTGGTTTTACCTATTGTAAAACCTGTTGATTTTCTTAGAGAATAAATTTGTTATTGAACTTGTAGAAGTCTCCTCTCTCCTCCCTTTCTCTCTCTAAAATACCTAAACAAACATGAAACTTGTGGTATGGTGGAAAGTTGATAAGAATTAATTTTATTATAACGTTCATATATTTTAAAATGTTTCCTTGATGACCCTTGGAACCTTGAGAAGGAGACTGACTAATGATTAATGACTCAAAGTGGACTTTGAAGGTGTAAAATTGTCTGCTACCCATCTGCAGAATTGAGAACAGCCCCCTTCAGAGAGTTGGTGAAAGTGAGGGTAAAGTGCAGATTTAGAAGCACCCTTTAGCTTTTTTTGGGTCATTAAGAAGCATAAAAGGGCTTTATCCAAGTCTTTCTGTTAGACCCTATTTAGAATTATGTCTTAGGTCTTAGAATGCGTAGATGTACTAATTTTGTTTTACTGATATCATGGATAATTTTACAGGCTGCAGTGCTTCAATTATAATTTGTAAAAGAGAAGAACATTTTGTTCAACTTTCTTAAAGGAGGGTATGACTGATTAACTTGCTGTATTTATAAGGACCACCTTTGGAGTGAACATCTGGAAAATGGATAGCTAATGACACTCAGGGATGTCGGATCTTTGGGAAGATCCTATGACATCCCAATAAGTGCATCTCCATAAGGGATTTCCGTATAATTGTGATGAACAATGGCTTCTGAAAACTGGTAATCAAGTATGAAAGTAAAGCTGTAAAAAGGGTCAAGTTTCAGCATTGGAAAATTCAAATTTTTTTTTTCAAAAGCAAACACTGGAGACTCAAAATTTTGTTGGAACTTCAATATTGAATTATGTTTCTTTGTCATGCTGAACACTTGGGAGGATTTATATAGCTTTTCAAGGATGCTTATGGGTTGGATGTATTATTGGAGAAGCTGTTGTTCCCTGTCCAAGGGCAGGTTCTATGCATTACTCGCCTGTCCACTATTGGAAACACCACTTCCCGCTTGACTTGCATGTGTTGAGGAAGCCACCAGCATTCATCTTGAGCTTGGATTGAACTCTTCATGAAATTCATAGTTGCATAACTTAGAGCTTCCTTGTTCATAGACAAAGTGGAGTTGGAATTACTATGGTCATATTGGATTTTAGATAGATATGGATCTCTTGAAGAATCCCCTAGTGTCTTTGGTGGTTGCTTCATAATTGGCTTCCAAAAAGATATTGTAATGATTGGGAAGTTTGGAATCATACCCATTGTTTGGCAACCTTGTTTGTGGTTGAGAATAAAGGACTATCAAATACTGGATTATTGTCTGCCCCCCTTTTTTTTTTTTGAGATCAGGAGCCTTTTTTGCGGTGCGGTCTTCCTTTTGAGTGCAAAGTGGAGACTATCAAAAGTAGATATTTATATGGAGCAATTAGCACATTCAGTTTGAACATTAATATTAATTAAAAATGGTGAATAATTTGAGATTGTTATTTTGTTTGGTGTAAATAAGAAGCAATGTCTCAATGATTGGTGTGGGACTATAGAAGGGGATGAAAATTTTCATTTGTTGTATATCTCAACAGATAGAAGCAACCATCAAAGCTAATCTGAAAAGCTAAAAAATTAGATTAAGGAGATCTAAGGACCAATTTAGAACTTCTAGTTATTGAATGAATGGATCTATGAAGTGGTCGAAACGAAGAGGGACAGAAAAACAGAAAGACCTTTGAAATTGCTTTTTCATTGTTTTTGTTCCATTTGCCTCTCTCTCTCTCTCTCACCACTACTAGTACCACCGCAATTGCAAGCTGCATTAAATGGGGCTGTGTTCTTTTGAACAAGATCTGACCTTGGCAATTTTCATGGTCGCTTTAAATTAAAAAGAGGTGATGTTACACTGTATTACTTCTTCTCTTATGCTTCTTGCCTGGCTGCCTTGCAGGCTTTCATTTGCTGTTTCTGCAATGCTGCCTAGATGATGGTCCTTTTAAAAGAAAATGCTCGCTTAAATTTACTCTTGCACCCCAGCAAGTTTACTGTGTCGTGTAGCACCAGTTAATCATTTATTTCCACAAATCTCATCTTTTTGACACCTGGTCATTTACTCTATCTGCAAGTCTGATGAATGAGAAGGCTTATAGATGTAATTATCTATCATTTAAACTATTTATGATGCCAAAAAAAAGGGTCAATCTAGGAGAGGAAATTGAAGGGAGAGCTGGGATAGGACTGAAAGACCTGCTATACTGAAGCTTTTTGTAATTTTTTTGAGAAGATAATAAGTCAATGTAAATTTGGATTTGTTCATCTTTTTTTAGCAGTTCCTTGATGTCTCTAGATTCTTCCAAGGTTAGATTTTGATACTAGGACTTATTAAGTTTGCTCTTACTTGTAGAATCAGCACTTGGATTCTACAACAGGTGGATTGATTTTAGTTTTGGCACTTCTGTTATGGATGTGCCCTATATTTTTATTTATTTTATTTTGTTTTTTTTTCTTTGCTTTCAGTTGTTTGTTACCATTGATATATTTCATAGAAATGCTTATAAAGTAAGAATACTTTATTTTATTGTGGACTTTGTAACAGAAGTACAATGCATGAAAAAAGACATTCTAATTTTGAAATTTGTATACACACCTGGTTTACTGGTTATGGACTTTTTAATGTGTCGTGATACTGGTATCTGCATATTTTGTGTTAATTACATCATCTAAGATTATATTTGTTCAAACTTCTTGTGAACAATTCCATGCCAGATGTCTTTGCAGCTACCATGGGACTGCTTGAATGATCTCTGTAGTTTGTTTTCATTATTTGCCAATATCCTGAGCTTTTATTTTGTGATTGGTAACAGAGGTCATCATCAAATGGTAAGCTTAGTAGAAAAGCTGCTGGAGCTTCGCCTGGTAATGCTCGTTCAGCTTCCACAAAACGAGGTCCTGAGAAGAGAAAGGTGTCCACCTCCATGGTAAGTATTTGTTCTATCTTGACGCCTGGCTTCTCCTGAAAGGAAGAATATTTCTAGTTATTAATTGACATTATATATATATATATATATCTTGTAACTTGTGCATTGCTTTGAACACACTTCAATTATTCATGGTGATGTGATGTCCGTGCATGATTATGCCTAATATCTTTTTTTAAATTATCAACTTCCCAGCTTTTTTGTGTAATTTCGTATTAGTACATATTTAGGTAAATCCATGAAAGCATGTCGCTTCATATTGATTCAGCATGTTTTATTGACAGTATGTCTTAAGGGACAGTACGAAAAATTCTAGTGGCAAGGATAAAGCAGCGTACATTCTAGCGTCAAGGCGAGCAGATCAGCAGCTTTCTGATAAATCTATTTCTGTGGCTGCTACAACTGGACTTGAAAAAATTGATGATCACGGTGGTAGTTCTCAGCAACTCAACTCTCTCTGCATGCATTTGCACTTATATATGTGTTTTTTATTTAATGATTGAAGGGTGCCTGTGCCTCTTAGTTCACCTCCTTCCAACCTTTTCAAGTTAGTAGCCTGCATGTGGTGGTATTTGAACTCAGTTGCTAAACTGAGAGGTAGAGAAAAAATCTGGCAAAAATCATATTGTTGTTACTTGAATCTATTTATGCAGTTGAAATGTCTGCTGCCACTATCTATATTGTGCTGGTTAGCACTGCTGTGTTACTTTCACTTTTTTTTTTGTTTTCTCTGTTTTCTTCTTCTTTGATTATATGAGGGGTAAATAAGTGAAGATGGATTTCTGCAAACCTTTCAAAGTGGTAGGGTACTTATGAGGACAAATAGCTTATGGTACAAGTGCACAAATGAGTCAAAAAAAAAAAAAATGCTGAACTGAGCTATTACCTAATAGCATTGAACCTTAACCTAATGATAGAATATCTACCCAATCTTCTGTAAATGCATCAAGTATACATGCTACACTGCTGTACAAACTGCTTGGCCCCCTAGATAGCAGAATTTTGTGAAATAGGTGTAAATAAGTTTGATGCGGTTTTTTAGAGGTTTGCTTTTATGAGACTACACACAAGACTTGAGATGGTATGAAGATTCAGCCTTGTACTTTTACATATTAATGAAAAAAATTGTTAGTCATCTCTAGGTATTGTATGTAGAAAAAGGGGGGATCTATTGCATGAGACTCCTATTATTGTGAATGTGGTGGGTGAGGAGCATGACCACTTTTGCTATTTCTATTTCTATTTTTAATCCCGGATATCTCATCCGGTTCTTGTAATTTTTATTATTATTAATATAAGTTTCTATTTCAAAAAAAAAAAAAAAAACATTTACTTTCAAAAAAAAAATGGATCGTGGGGGGTAAGGAGAAGGAAAATGTATACAGCATTGACTTACCTCCACATTCTTATACAAGATCCATTATATGTGTGTGTTTGCGTACATGTGCATGCACATATACATACATATACATCTATATATATATATATACATATATATATATATATATATATATAGATGCATTGTTCTTTGGATTGTTTTAGATCTCAATATCTTAGCATCTCAATGTGGTATGGGGATGCACTTGTGGTGTTCAATTATTTTATGAAAGGATTAATTTTAGCATGTAAAAGAGTATAAACACTGAAATGAAGTGCAGACCACTAAATTACTCATCACAAGTTGGACTGGAGTTTTCTTTTCTTTTTCTGATAGGCCATTTTTCTTCTATCTGTACATTTTTGTCTGTTCTCTAAGAATGATTGATTTTCTACCCTAATAGTTACGTACTTACTTTTTTTGCAGCTCCGAATAGTAATGGACCCAGTGGAGGAGAAGCTGAGGTCGTAGCCCTTGGAAAAAAGAAAATTCTGCTTCTCAAAGGGAAGGAGCACGGAACTACTCTTGTAAGCTTTTGAATTTTATTTTTCTTTTGTTTGGTAAAGTGTGTTTGTACTTTCATTTAGGCTCAAGCTTTCACTATATGATCTTTTGCGTAAATGGACAAGGTCTTTGCTCTGTTAATTATGAACCTCAGTTTTGATATTTCTTTGAACGTAAAAAGTCATTGTTCTTGATAACTGAACCTGTTTGGGCTTGCCAGATGTCTAGAGTTGTATCCCAGCAGCAGAGTGAAACATCTCCTGCCAAAAACTTGCCAGGTTCAGCTTCCAAACAGAACCAGCAACGTGAGGCTAGTGCAAGGATCATCAGAAGCATACTTTCACATAAGGAAGCTCGTCAAGGTCAACAATCGGTAGCCAGTCAGGCTGTGCAGCAAACTGAGTCCTTGGATTTAGAGGATAAGCGAACAACTCGAGCTACCACCACACGTCCAGTGTCAAAGGACCACTTCAGTAGTGACTTGAAAAAGACTCCAGATGATAAGGTTTTTGGAAATGGTCATAATGCCAGTGGTCATATCAGTGAGAAGAAAGAAAAACGGACCAGAAATAAGGATAGACCGGATCGTGGGTTTTGGACACCCCTTCGTCGTTCTGACATATTGCATGCAAGTGATGAATGCCTGTCATCTTCTTCTTATATAAAGCTGCACTCAGAATCTTCAGAAGAGAAGACTATTGCTCATGACATGGTCTCATCTGGTGTTGATGTAATGGAGGACAACAAATTTTGTAATAAACCATCTTTTCCTGGTGAAAAGTCTCAAACTCTTGATATAACTACAAATGGTACTCACTTAGGAAGTAGTGGTACGTCACCATCCTCTCACGACGTTCCGTTATGTCATATGGAAGTGAAGGTCGATGCACCTAATGCAAGTAGGGGTGGACAAATTAAGAGCCATGGAAGTGCACGCGGCAATTTTTCTTTGATAGAAAATGGTTAGTTTTCTCTGAAAGTTTTATTTGCTAAAAAACATCATGATTTTTGTGCTTTTATTGGGAAATCAAGTTTTATGTCTTGGCCAGGTTCCCATAGACATGGCCGACGTGGACCATTACATGGAGGAAAGGATGTTGACAGTTTCCTGGCTCCAGTTGAAGGGAAGTCTTCCAAAAGGGGAGCTACAGGCCATGGTTCCCACGAGGTGCATTACTTGTTTATTTTTTCATGATTTATCTGAGAGAATAATGACCTCTGCTTCTGTGGAACATTTCAGTAGTATAAGCTATCAGAAAGTTTTAAAGTTTAGAGTGTACCTGGGGCTCTTGTTCAACAAAAGTTAATTCCTTTGGGTAGGAAGTACTTTTAGCCATAAACTAATCATTAGTGTTCTTGGAGATCCAAAGCCTGGGAAAATGAGTCTCCAGATTATTTAAAAAAACAAACGAAAATGAAACCCACATGGGAAATGTTTCATTAACAGGATTATGTTTAAAATTTCATTGAGGACGTGGTACAAAAGATTCTTTCATTATTTTGTTGGACATTCATTTCTTTTTCTGTTTTGGTGAGGGGAAAAAGGGAAAACACAATATTGTGCCTAATTAACAAAACCTTAGCAGTTTGGCCCAGGACATAAATTTCTGCCTTTTGTTTCTGTATTTGTTACAACAGTCTCTAGTTACAGCTGCCCGATCTTTAGGACGACACCCTTAAGTTCTCTTGCAAATTGCATTATTTGCATCGTTTGTTTTACTTTTTTGCTCATTGTACCTAGTTTTCTGCTCTTTATTGTGTGTGCAGAAGCAAGTGTGGGTTCAGAAGTCTGGTTCTGGTTCTTAGTTGTTTTGCTACTGGTAATTTCTTTCTTTCTCTTCCTTATGGTTTTTTGTTTGTTTTCCTATCTGAAATAATGAGCTCTTTGTATCTGCATTTATGTGACAAATGACGCTGCGCAAGTCCCTTCAGTTTTTTCAAGGCGTGCCCCTTGGTGTGACTCATTGGCACACCCTAAGGCAGTGTGCATTTATTGCAATTCAAACTTCATAGGTAGCGCGAATTAACTTAGGTGGGCACCTTAGTGTAGCTCACTTTTTGGCTTGTCATTGAAAATTTTAAAAATAAAGTATAAATAATGAACTAAGTAGCTTACAATATACTTTCTTCTCTCTTCTTTGAATGAATATACTTAATACACAATGTCCCTCTTTAATTAAAAAAAAAAGAAACAGAATTATCATTGATTTAAAAAGAAGCTACAAGAGGGAGACAACAAAAAGATGCTTACAACAAGAAAAGGGGACTGATATCACCCTCCAAATGCTGACCCCCAGCACTGACTACATAATATTCCCCCATCCTCGCATCCAAAAAATTGAATAACCCAAAGATAAGGGACTATTGCTTATTCAAAAAGAAGCTAAAGATTGAGAATCTTTCGAAATCTGACTCGGAGGAAGGGCTCAATCTTCAAAGATCCTTGCATATCTCTCCTTCCACAAACAAACAAGCCACAATCCAATGAGCTGTCTACTTTGAGCTAATCTCCTCCAGATATGAACAAATATTAACCTAAATCTCCTGCCCACCTTTGCCCAGGGAAGAAATAAAGTGGACCCTCCACCTTGCCCAAACATGATTGGAGAAATGACAACTCGAGAATAAGTAATCAACAGATTTGCCACCTTGCTTACATAGATGACATGATGACAAAGAAAGGCAATGACTTGGGAAATGCTTTTGAATCATTTTGCCCGTATTAATTTTTTCTAGAGCCACCTCCCAAATGTAAAACTTAACTTTGGAAGGAACAGGGGCCTTCCACATCTCCTCCATAAAAAGGGAAGGATGAACCACTGCAACATCGAACAAGTATGAGAAGGATTTAGTAGATTCGAAATATCATATAACATTTAGTTTGATATTGTACAATATAGATCATATAACACTTAAGGAAACTTGTGTTTTGGTTTGATAATAACAATAATATGTGATTACAAAAGTTGTCAGAATTCTTACTTGTTCTTCATTGTTATTGTGATTCTTTTTTCAACTAAATTTGAAATATCAAAAGAAATTAAAATATAAATAGTAACAACTATGTAATACGACCATTAGTGCTATTATGATTTATGATGTATGATTGGAAAATTTTAAAACTTTTATTGATTTTTATGTCTTTTAAATTCTTTTACCAAAAGTTAATGTATATTTCTTAATATTTTTTTGTCTCAATTAGTCGCTTTACTCAGGCTTGTACCTGGCTTTGTGCCTTTGGGGCTAGGGCTTCTTATTATCTTAATTGTGCCTTTAATTATTTCACTCCCCCATACTTCCTTTTCTATTTTTCAAAGTACAACATTTTTCAAAAAATGGAGTCATTTAGGGAAAATTTTAAAAGAAACCCAACTCCATTTTTAAAGTACAGCACTTTAAAGGAAACCCAACTCTACAACAAAATTTTCGGGAAGTGCAAGAATGCATAATCTTGTGGCATTTATGTGTGTGTGTGTGTGTAATGCTCATCTCATGCTTTATTATTAATATCATTATTGTTATTTTTCTAAATACAAGGATGTGTTGTTTGGGCATTCTCTTGTTTTTTTTGGCAAACACAAACTATTGGACTTTCTCTTGTTTCTTTTTGGCAAGTGCAAGCTGGTGGCCGTACTTTTATTTTATGCTATATTCTATTCTTAAAATCATGAAAAGGCTTTAGACTTTGCACTCTCTCTTTAATATATATATATATATGTATGTATGTATGTATGTATGTATGTATGCATATATTTTAAGAATATTCTTTGTTCATAAAAGACCCACTCGTGGGCTTTCTTAGATTTAAAGTTGGTGTCTTTCTTTTTAAAGATCATCCAAGTGTAATCTTGCTTTTTAATATTGTTGCCTTCTCTATCAATTCCAAATTGTTGACTAGCACACTTGAGCAGATTGTCATATCCACTAACATTTCCACTGAAGTAATATGGACAGTGTCATCATTTGGGTAGTAAGGAATGCATCAATTGAGAGCAGAGAAATTATACAACCGCCAAAAGAAACTGCTACATCATAATGAGCTGATGGAGTCTTGTATAGATCAGGCTCAGTTTTAGGTTAAAGACTTGTTAGTGAAGCTAGATGATGAAACTAATAATGTTGGGTTATGGAATTTTTATTTGATTTGCTCTAGTTTGCTAATCTGCACTTTGGAACTGTTAACAGAAACAATAATGGGAAAAAGGACAAGCAAAAGCTTGTACTTGGACTTTTATAAAAGTTAAGCCTTTTCACAATCTTTAAAATAATAAAATAGAGAAGTGTAAGTGTTTGAGCATTTTCTTTGTTTTTTTAAAAAAACAAAATACAACTGCAAGAGACAAAAAAAAGCTTGAATAAGTATTTTCAAATATTATTGATGCAAACACCTGATGATAAGCTTTTTGCACTTACTCCTAATTTTTCTGCAGATTATGACCATTAGTTTTTAGGATCGTCCTACTTTTGGGAAAAGAAAATCCCTGATTTTCTTTCTCAGAGTGTCTGTAAATTGCTTTGCTTCTGTGTGTTCTTATTTAATCTCTGAATGTCAGTACTTGTCATCATTTTACTATCTTCTTCCCCTGCTTCTACGTTGTTTCTTCTTCTTCTTCTTCTTCTTTTTTTTTTTTTTTTTTTTTTTTGGTTCTTTTCAAATTGTTTTATGGTTCTATTATTTTTGAAGATTCATTTGGCAGCAAGAGCATGTATGTTTCAGATGCCATTATGTATAATTTATAACTTGGGACTCCTTCCTTTCCCATTTGGTTGTCTGAATCTACTATTAGGTTTTGTTTCATTATCTGCTAAGTCTTATTGTAGAGAGCAACCAGTTGACATTCATCTTCACTGCTCGTCCCGTTGGCTAGTTACATAAAACACACAGCATATTCCATTGACTGATCAGCACAACTCCTTTTCGTGTTGCAGCTTTTTCCAAAGATTGGTGATGCGATTTTGGTATTCCCTGTTGGAATACACAGTGACTATATTCTTCAGATGTCAAAATTTGGAGATGATGGATCCAGGTGTCTAACAAACCTGTGTTAAATGGAAATGTGATGTAAACAAGCTATGCCAAAGGAAATTTTAACTTCAAAAATTGATTCAGAGAAGTCCCAACTTTTATGAGGTGTAAATGATGCAGTAGATAAGCGGTTGATTTTATCAGCAGATTTTGTGGAATTTCAGCCCTTTGATGGACAAAGATATGTCAACACACTTAAACCATTGAGGGATTGAAACATATATAACATAGTGACTTTCATGAGATGTGCTAAGAATGGAGCTTGCTCGGTGGAGGTGATGCATATTTGTGTTTGGTGAAATACATGCGAAAGCTGGCCCTTATCCCAGGCTCATAGCTGTTGACCATTTTGTGACGGCCTTAGTATGCTGATCAAGTCTTTCTTTTGTCTTGCATCCATTGAATGTAAATACAACCTGAAGCAGTAAGTGCTGTTTATGTTCACTTGCTGTCCATACAGTCTCTTTGTTTGATCTGACAGGGATTTAATTCCCATATAAGAGTTGTAATTTGGGTTGTAATGATAGGGCAACTTTAAGAAAAGGAGATCACGAAAAGGCAGACTTGGTTGACCAGCATCACCAGTCAGCCATATTTAGGAGTTGACAGATTGATTGTGCGTGTGAGAGGGGGAGAGAGAGAGATGCTAAAATGATAAGTTGGATTTAGTCATATAAATATATAATATGTTTAAGGGATTGCTTCTGGGCATTTTCTCTGATGATCTTGAGTTTACTTTAGCATGATTCTTAGCAATTTATATGCAGTATTTCACTATGATTAGTCTGACTGCTTTCAGACGGGCTCTAAGAGGAGACTAGTTCAGTATCAAACACAAATACCCACGTTGGTATTCTCATTATTATTCAAAGAACTGTAAGTATTCCCAACAAGACAAAAAGATATGCACATTGCCAACATTTTGAACATCTAGCTGTTTACCTTTTATTATACAGTAACTGTTTATTCAGTTGCTAAACTGTTGTGGATAGATGGAGAAATACTCAAACGATCTCTTTCCCTCCGAATGGATATTTCTCTGAATTTTGTTGTTGAGCTTTCTATTTTCTGGAGAATTATGGTTCAGTTGGTACAATTTAGACTCCCAGCTCTGCCTCTGCAATTTGTAGGATGGTTCTCTGTTACAAGGTTCTGATGCCCTTTGTGCTTGTGAGACCACCGAAACCAACAAACCTAGCCCATACTCCTAATACCAATTTAAGTTATTTGGGCAATTTCGAGCAACATCTTATGCAGTGACTGTGGCTTTGAAAAGAATGGACAATGGTCACTTCCCTTGATCTTGTACACTCCTGCAGGTGGGTTTTCCCTAACAAGTTTCTCCTGTATGTCAGCTGAGAGCACTCGATCATCAAGCGTTTGAATGTAAAAACGCTTGCACATCCCATAGTTTTCTTGAGACAGCGAAAGCTTCTCCATGATTGGTCCCAGAGGAATAGGCCTCATGGATAGATTAGCTAAAGCAACGTCCTGAGAGAACAATCATTAGATCACCAACCAAATTGGCCACAAGGTAGCCAAACTTACTATGATACAGAATAACGAATCTTTAAGGGTTTTCCTACGCCTAGTAGGATTACCATACAAAATAACAAATGGATGGTATTTCAGAGCATTTTGACGGCTTATGGTGTTACAAACTCGTTAAGTCTACAGATAGCCAAACTTGAACAGCTTCTCAGGTTAAATAAGGAAGGAAAATAACTTAGAAACATATTTTGTTGACATTACTCTTCAAATGTGTTGGATTATATCAAATTACCAATCAACATGTCATTCAAAGCAATTCGACAACTCTTAATAGGCAAAGTCATTAACGTATGTTTAGTTAATTATCACCCAATAACATTAGTGGATTCTTTTTTGGGTCCTAGATCCTTGGTACTTGGGCCTTGCCCAACTACTTTGGCGTCAGACTTTGAGAGCAACGTCAAAGGTAACAAAAGTTTATTTTGCAACGTGGGACTCCATGTATAAGAGGGTTTCAAATGCACAACCTTACTTAAAGAGGCCGAGCCTCATACTACCCGAACCAACATTTGTATAAAAGCATAGTGTTTTTTTAACAATAAGAAGAAAGAAGCTTCACACTACCTGAACTAACATTTGTAATAAAAGGAAAGAAGTTAACGAAAGAAAAAAAAATGAAAAGAAAAAGAACTACTGTCTAAATCAAGGGTTTTCTACGCATTCATACCTTGGGGGAACTCTGGTTGAAATATAGTCCTTTTATTTGCTGTTTTTCAAGAACAAGACTAGTTGGGGGAGTGTCCTTTCCATTACCATACATTAAAAACTGTGACTCCTTCATAAAGATATCTGCTGATCCAAGCTGTAATAATAGTACCAATTCATCTCATAAGAACACAAATTAGCTGAAATTAGCTAAAGGCACAATAAGAATATAGCTTAAACACATAATTATATCTAAAATGCTTGTAGAGGAAGTTGGCTTGACACTGAAGTCCTTTTCCTCTGCAACTGTTACCAAGATAAGTTAGCAATTCTAATGGCAAGGATTGAATAGTAGCACTTGAAACTGAAGTTTCAAAGGCTTGTCTCTATATATATCGGTAGAAGCAACTTAATTAATGTGAGAGAGACACTAAGTCAGAGAGGACACAACACAATGAGGTGAAAAAGTTACATGAGTTTGGCCATATATTCCCAAGTCACATGTGGGATTCACATCAATACACCCAATTCATACTAGAGAGAGAGAGAGAGAGAGAGAGAGAGAGAGAGAGAGAGAGAGAGAGAGAGAGAGAGAGACTTGCCACAAACAGATTTGGCCAGGGAAGATTCTGTTCACATGCAGAGTTAACTCTATACAATTTGAGTGGCTTGTGCAACTAATTTCTATACCCTTCTTTTTTGTTGTTGAGGAACTTATCTTAAAGAAAATTATTTTACACTTGAATTATTTAATCATGTTAAATGATTAAAACATGATATTTTAAATCTATCACATATAAATAGCATAGTTTCATTTTTAGAATAATACAAATCACTCTAATCTTAAGACTCAATTGCAATTTGCAAGATTATACCATCTTTTATAGGATTTTCTTTAAGATTTAGGAGCGCTGGGATTCATGTTAAGCACTTGAATTGATTCCCCGGTGTACATGAATTGGGATTCTATCTATCTTAAGTCCTTAACTATACCATAGAAATAGAATATAGATTACACACCTCTTCTGCAAACACATCAAAAGGCTTTTGACCATTTGAGACCATTGTAGCACAGAGAAATATAGCTTTTGAGATCTTCTTCGGGCAACAGTCCATAGCATAAGAAATAACAGCACCTCCACAACTATGACCGACCAAGATAACCTGTAGAAGCGCAAGTTTTATATTTCACAATATTCTTTACAATCACCATAACCTAAATTCTTCTAGAATTGGTGATAAATTAGGTCTAAGATTTCTCACCTTTTCTTCCTCTGGGAGTTTATGCAGATAATCAATTAAAGGTTTTGCATACTCTGCCAATGTTGCTACACTGTCAGTGTCTGTCCTATCGATCCCAGATCCTGTTAAGTCGAAGGCAATTGGGAAGAGGCCTACTTCTTCCAAAAGTGCTATTGTCTTGTACCAACACCAAGCTCCAAATCCTTCTCCATGTATTAGGACAAATTTCTTTACCTTGATACTCTCTAAATCTACCTGCAAGTTTTAAATCCCCAAGTTACCAATACACCCTTGACATCAGCACGAGGAAAAATAGCAATCCTAAGCCTAAAATACACAGTGAACTATTGAGAAAATCCAAAAAAGAAATTAGAAGTTCACAATGGCGTGCTCTTCATTTGAGTAAATCAACTAATTGATGCAACAAGAGAAAAGAAGAAAAAAAAAATTGATCTGACATTGAAAGAAGCTTAGATTCGTAGATCTTATCATAGTACAACATTACTACGTTGCTGCAACTTCCAACAACTATGGCAATTTCTTCTCCAGTTGCTGGTTTTATTTCAAGCATTTGAAGTTGGAAAACTCATAATATAGATTTTCTACGAACATTTGCCCAATCTAACATATAAGTCCTGTATAAGATCTCGAAAATAGAAGTGTTTGTGCAAAACTGAATTCTTCTGATCCCATGGATCAGTACTTCATAGCTTTACACCATTACATCAGTCATCAGAACTCTCAGAAATAAACAAATAAATAGATAAATAGATGAAATCACCAATTCTTCCCTTCTGAATTTTAACAAAAGCAATCAAATCCATCTTTTTTTTTTCCCTTCTTCCCCTCTTCCAAATCACCATTAACAAGACCTTACCAAGATGAACAATCACAATTTTTTTTTTTTTTGCTCAAAAGAAAATGAACAATATAAATATTATACCATAAGATGTAAATCAATCTTTTATACTACGAAAAGAGAAAGAAGGAAAAAAAACTGGATTGAATTAATAGAAAATAACAGAACAGAACAGAACAAACGGAAATAAAGTTGACCTGCTTCCCGTTGAGCACTGAATCAGAAACAGTGATTCTCCGAGAGCTGGTTGACCCAGTTCTCCGAGACATCGATCCATCAAACCTCTGAGAAAGCTGGTGCTGGTGAATCGCCATTGAAAGCGCTTGCCGATGCATCAACTCTTCTTCAGCTGCTGTCATCTTCCTCTGTGACGACGACCTTCCACTTTCACCTTTTCTCTTGCTTCTCGATCCGATTTCTCTACCGTCCTTCTTTGTCATGCGAAACAATCGATTACCCATTATAGAACACACAGAGTTATGCAAAACCCACGAATCGTTTTTTGAAATTCGCCTGAATTGGAACGAAATCGAATTCCAGAAGTGTTGGTGCGAGCAGGGACACAGGTGGAATTTTCAATGTCAAGTTTATCTGCTTGTTGTTGAACTCCAAACCAAACTTTATAACAACGGAACTGAAATGAGAAGCTAACCAAAAAGCTGTTTTTGTCCACGTTTGTATACTAACAACATCCCTCTCGTGCCTCTCTCTCTTTTGTGCAATTGTCTCTTGTCTCTTATTAGAAACTCTTTGTTCTTCTTTCTTATTTACTTATTTATTTTATCCTTATGGAGTATTTTTGACCTCTGAGATTACTCATTTTCCTCATAGGAATTATAATGATTTTTACTGTATTTACAAATATTTGAACATCTACCTTGCTTAGCTAACCACCAGACCAAGCAACTAATGGTTCTATTCTTCCTCTTACAGCTTCCCTAGTTCAACTTGAAAGTATGTGGAGGTTCACATTTTTCACATTTCTATAGGTTATATTATTCAATATATTTATTTATTTATTTATTTTTGTTTTTACTATAGCATCACATTATTGTGACCCTTACTCCAAATCATAAAAACTTAAGAAAGAAGTTCTGAGATACACATTTCTAATGAATTTATCCATTAATTAATATTAAAATTTAAGGCAATCCAACATTTTCAAATACAACATCAAAATAAAATTTGTCTAAAAAAGTAATTTTTAATAATAATAAAATTAAATATAACTAATAATAATATTTTTTTATCAAAATACTGAGGTTAATTATAAGTAAATAATTGTGAAATAAAAAAGCAATAAAGATGTGAAAGGGCAAAAATAAAATAGATCAATTTAGATTAATGGAAAGATTTGTTGAATTTTATTTTGATGTATTACTAATTTTTGGGATGATCCATAACAATACTGTCGACGAGGCTAATTTTGTAATATCCGTTCATTTATTTTTTTATATTGCATATTAGCCATTTATTTTTTGTTCACAACATTTTAAAAAAATAAATCTCATATTTTTAGTATGGCAATTGGTAGCTATGTCATCTAACTTTTAAATATTACTTAAATAATAAGGAAAAAAAAGGAACAGTATGCCACATTTATATCTCAATTCCATTTACAGACATAAAGTTAAAAAATTGGCACACATACAAATCACATAAATACCTTAATAAAACTATATAAATATTTTTAAAAAATAAAATCAACAAGTGGGATGATCATTAAAATTGGAAAGAATTTGGTGGCATGCTTAATTTCTGTATGAATAGAAATTGATTAATACATCAACCTTCCATTATTGTTACGGGCAGAGAAAATTAAATGAATGAAACGTTCAATATCAAATATGATTTTCTAACTTCAACTAAAGAAATTGACATCCCACCAACCCTTATTAGCATTGTCAAAGCTTACAGCTTTAGTAAGTTTATGGGATTCTGCAAAACCATGGAAATTAGCATGATACATCCCTTAATGATGAAGTTATCAATGTCATTAGGGGTCCAAAAATGGTACAGCTACATCCATTAATTACTTTCTCCCATGACCTTCCAAGATCTTTCAGCTTTCAAATAGCAATATAATTGTACTGATTTTTCATTTGGGTTTCGTATTTTAATATATTATTGGTTGAATGTTATACATATGGCCAGAACAAAAGAAAGCAGATGTTATTTAAACGATAATAAAAACAATAATAAAAACGTTTGATTCAATAAATTCAAGCACCAGTTTCTATAAATTGTCTTTCATTTTTAATTTTCCTAGAAATTTCAATTTGTTTTCGAAAAACCCGTATGATATATATAATATTTTAAGTAGTGTTTGATAACTCTATTTTGAACTTCTTTTAAAAAATTAAAGAATAATTAAAAAAATATTTTTTTATATACATTTTTAAAATTTCAATCTCGAATTAAAATAGAGGTATAATCTCTATAAAAAAAGCTTGAACTTTTACTATAATTAGATGTTGGAAGCAAAGGTCAAATAGAGTTATCAAACAATTTGAAATAATATCATACAAAATGAAATTTTTTACAACATGTATTTACACTATTTAATAAATAAAAAGTGACTTTTACCTCAAAATATATATTTACTTATCTATTAATTATAAATATATATTATAATATTTAGTATTTAAAATAAATAACATTGCTAAAAAATTATTCTAACCTCATTAAATTGTCCTCTTACTACGTAAGAAAAAAGATCCTGGCTAAATTTGGGATTGTTTATCTTTTTATTCTATTTTCTATTTTTTATACATTACTTTTTCTGGTTTTCCATTTTGCTAACCCAGAAAATCTAGATTTTCCGAGTTGAGATATTATATATATATATATATGAAAATCTTTTTTATTTTGTTCTAATTCCGAACATACCACTAAATATGAAATTATGCTACTTTTAATTCTGTCAAATCCTATACTAAATTCAATCTAATTATATAAAAATAATGTTATTCTGTCCCGTGCACTAAAGGAAACCTGAAGAGATTGAGTAATTTTTTCAAATTATAAAAAAATTAATACAAAGACAACTGCGAAATCAGACACTCACCTAAAAAAGGTGAAAAGAAAACCCAATGTAATTAAAACTTCTCATATTCAGATTTCTTGACAATGTAATTAAAATTATATGATATCCACTGCTGTGGCAACATGAGAGATCCAAAAATATTTTTACATTGAAAATATTTATATGTAATACACATGCGATTATTATATATATATAAAATCTTAGGACGTCAAGATTATAAAATAGCACACCGACCACTTTCCGCTCTCTTTCGAAGCTCTTCAGTTTCCATTCGAGCCTTCTCCAAACTCTCTCTCAGTTTACGGATTTCGTTGTTTGATTTCCTTTGCTCATCTTGAGCAATCTGTTCCGCCTTCAATCGCGCTGCCTGCTCCTCTGCTAATTGTTGTTCAAGCCTCTCTGTGCTTTCTCTTAGCTTCATCTCAACCTGTACATTTTGAACAACGAAAGAGAGCAAATAAACAAGGACATTGGTTATTTAATTTGAATAATTAATCACCCGCGAGAAAGTTTTCTTATATCTAGCAGAATAACAAAGAGAAGACTTTCTCAAAATGACCTCAAGAAAACAGAGTACTATTGTCTCAGGCATAGTTTCCATTTGATAATTCACTCTTTCTTCTCTGAAAGAAGGTCAGAACTTCATCTGGGTTCGAATTCTACTGAGATCCGCTAGATATCAAAAATTGTTGAAGAAATTTTACCAACAACAGTTCCACCTAATAAAAGGAAAGAGAAGATCATGAAAGTTCTAATCCTACCTCTATCAGTACATGTGGTCACATTTTGTACTTGGGTTTGTGTAGGTGGGAATATTACCGCAGAAGGTAATGCCTAAACCTTCCAAGACAATCTAGATAGTAAAGCGAAAGATAAGTAGTTAACCTACAGACACACAGCATTATATAGGGAAAAGCTTTCATGAGTCAAGCAATTAAATAATTAACATGAGATGCATTTTAAACATTTGAGGCAATAGGAATGCTGCTTATCGCGTGCAATCAAAGGTTCCATGGCATCTCCCTTTCTTTTGGTATTGCTAATCAATTGGTAACGGCTATATCATATAACTAAGCCTAATAATAAAATTATAAATTTTTTTTCTATATTGTCAAAAATGATCATGTACTAGAATAGAAGATTTTCATAGCCACCACTTATCAGAAAGAAAAAGAGAAAAGAAAGAAACAAGCCCAAACGGCAGAAAATGCAATTATACCATATCTGTAATTCGTTTGAGTTGATCTTCATATGACTTGTACATTTGCTCCTTCAAATCCATTATCTCTTGTTTTGAATGATTCTTCATGGACTCAACCTTCTCTTTTTGATCACGCAACTCCACTGCTCCTTTCTGTCAAACAAATACCGTACCATTTAAAACTCAAACACCATTAAAAAAACTTGCAATTTAAAAAAAAAAACTCTAAATCCATCAAATGAATATTATTACAAATTTCTATGAAGTTAGTTTAGCTGTCTTACAAATCATAACATCTGTAAGGTAGGTATAAAAATATATAATAGAATCCTGGACTGTTATCTAAATGAGTCAAATATTGGCACAGCACACACCAAAGCACGTGCAAATGCATCACAAACCAACATGCTTAATTAAATCAAAAAGATAATCACTCCATCACTTCTAAAAACTAATAAACAGGCTTATGGAACCATTTCGCATTTTCAAAGTCACAAAAATGTAGTCATTTTAGCTACATTGGCCCTAGTGACTCAAAATCTAGCTTTCAGTTTCAGTTTCAAGATCTTACTTCATTTTTTAAGTTTAAGGCAAAAATGACAATTTTTTAAACGAAGCATCATTCTAAAATTGTTTCGTTTAGTTATTTGAGTGTCTTCATCACAAAGGCTTACCCTAGTTATGCTCCCCTTACAATTTGGGTTACTACAAAGGAAAACATAAATAAAATAGATTTTGAGAGAGAAAATGGTGGATTGAGAGTCTAACAATGCTAGGAAGGAAATTATTGATGAAAACTCGTGAACAAGTAGGATATCCTAAAGAAATGTTACTTAAGATTAATCCAAACCCCCACGTCTTTCTCCCCAATAATAATTTTTTTCATTAGTATTGCAATCTATCAAATATAAATTATATTTCACCTTCATTTCAGCAAACAGCTCATCTGTGTAAGGTCGCCCGTTGTTCTCTTCAACAACTGTGTTGATGAGGAAGAGCAATTGTTTGAGCTGATCAAATTGCTTTTTTTCATCCTTGGTCTTATTATCAAAAAGCACTACTCGATTGTTGCAAGAATTAAGAACTTCCTGTATCAACATGAACATGAGAAACCATCAGTGTACATAAACAAATCAAAAGAATCTATTGTGCAGCTAAGCTAAAATTAATTTCAAATAACAATAACAAAATTCCTTAAAAATATATCTTGATTGTTAAACCTGCAGTGGTTCCGGGCAATCACGCCCCAAATAGTCTTCCAAAGTTTCCTCATTATCTTCAAGTTCATCCCCACCAGTAAAAACCACAATCATGTAATCAGTAATTTTACTTCCAAAAAATGTCTGCAAACTTTGAATAGCAGCTCCTTCTTCATGAGAAAAGCGAGTCCTGACCGAAAGAACAACAAGAATTGCATGAATCCCATCTTTTGCTAGATTAATACAGTTGACGATCTCTTTGCCAACAAAATCAGATCCTGCTGCAAAATCAAATAGTCCTGCAACAACATATCTCATATGAGCATTATTAAATTAAAACAATGCACAAAAAAGCTCAAATTAGAAATGTTAGTTTTCTTGATGATAATCACAACGTACAAGAAAAAAGGTTAAATATATCAGTTAGCACAAAAAAGGACCCACCTGGGGTGTCAATAACATTCAGAACTTGGCCATCTCTTAGAACAGTTTTCTGCATCTCACAAGTGCCTGTAACACCAGAAGAACTGGCCCTTGACTTGAATGCTTTCCTTCCAAGAATGCTATTGCCAGTTGCACTTTTTCCATTGCCAGTTCGGCCAACTAAAACTACAGTTTGAACCGAATAGGATAAGGCATTCAAGTCCCAATCATCATCAATTGAACTTCCACCCATCTACAGAGAAAGAAAAATCAATTTTAGATGCAAGAAATGAAATAAGAGAAAATCAACGTTCTCATAAACATTAAAAATAAATAAATGAAAAGGCCAATAAACATCTATGTTCACCAGTATATAGAAAAAACAATCAAGACCAAGTTTAGACTTTCTGCCTATCTAACTCTACCATTAATCTCTTTTCAGCTTTATGTACTCGTTCCTAGGTTTGAAACCAATGCCACAATGAACATGTACTTACCCAGCTCCTATTTAAAATAAGACAGCTGGTTGCAATCACATTGACTAGAATTTAGGCTTTGGGATGTTCACTTTTGCTCTAATTTTGCCACTTTTTCCACAAACTTTTCTAGATCTTTATTTGGCCCTTAATATCTTTTTGGGAGGCTTTTTAGATTTTAATTTCCTTTTTTCTATCTTCCACTTTAAAAAGTGTTTCAGAACTAAGTCACAAGTGAAGAAAAACAACACTACGTAGGTGAACAAGTTTCCGTCACTTGAATTGCATAGGATTGTAAAGCAAATGAGTTTAAATTCTTCAAGTGAGAAAAAATGCAACCTAACAATTAAAAGAAATAAAAAGGGGAAGATCACACAATGCATGTGAACTAATATAGAACATGTATCCAATTCATTTATAAGGGAATCAAAATGATGGTACTAAACCAAAAACATGCAACAAGATGTTCAAAATATGCAGATAGGATAACTTATTAATAATCCTGTAAAATTTACTCCAATTTATATGTTATTATGATGATGCCTAGGTGATACTTCTGCACCCACTAGAGTAACTTTTATATTTGCATTATGATTTATGGGAAAACTAAGATAGGAAATCATGAACAGACAACTACCATCAAAATTCTTCTTTGTATCATCTTCCCTCATTCTTATCCTTCTTCAGTTTGTATCATGAACAGACTACTTACTTTGTTTTCCTTGTCTTTGCTTCTATCTTTTACTTTACCTTTAGACACACGATTCT